>LBNU01026821.1:93849-117036 GCA_014162995.1 Artemisia annua | reverse complement strand
AAGAACAATGAATATCACACTAAACACTTCAATATATTGATTATACGAGCACTCTTACAACGCTAGGGTTTAACAACCTTGAAGTGAATTCGACTTTTCTAATACACGTACATTCTCTTACCCTAGGGATCTCCTTTTATAGACAAGGAACCCTACACGGTTTACAAAGACTTCTTACACACACAAACGATATTCTAAACCTATAGAATATTTAATATAATCATTAACATAAATACATGACTCAATACTATAATTAACTCTGAGCAGCAGAGTTCTTCAATATGAGCAGCAGAGTCACAATTCCAGCAGCAGAGTCAGTCAGCAGCAGATTGATCTTATTAGAAGCAGAGTTACTTAAAACCCAACAGTTTAGAAAAATTAAAAGCTAATAGACATATACTTATTAAGATAGAGTCAAGTGGTCAATTTTAGTTTTCAATTTTGTTCATATCAATAAACTAAAATTAGAAAGAGGAAAAAGTGCACACTTATTTTGTGTTATATCAACAAATATAAAACTTACATACATAAACACAAAAAACATATACATTTGATAAAATATATATTACAAATCACAATTAATCTGCCAATAGTTACGCATAATTCGTATAATCGAAATTTGATACGTGTAGATATAGAATCAAGTGTTGATCCAAGTTATAAACAAATATGTAAATATGTTAGTTCAATCAAAATTGGTAGACTTTACTATGGATTAATTTTACAAGTAATACATATAAAAACAAAAGTGGATAGACAAATAGATATCGATGTGCATTCATAGAAAAACTCAAATATGTATGTAATCGATAAAAAAAGATGGTTAACATACTCTCGAATCGGAAGAAATTTTGTTGTTAGAACCGGATGAACTTGTGATGTTAGAAATCATGGTTGACAGTGATGATGTAAGCACGCAGAGACAATTTATATATGTGTGTTTGCTTATGAAAAGTATGTGTTTTCTGAAAAAGAATGTTGAGTTATTTGTAGGTTTGAACAATGAGAATATTTTATTGCTTTAGTCAAATGGGTCCACTAGTTACTAGTAGGGCCCGCAAAACATGCTTTTGTTATGAGTAGCATTATATTTTCTAATATTATCATTAAATATATTTCTACTGTCATATATCATGAATTCATATAATGAATAAATTGATCAACTTATGAAACTTTTTAATATATAATAACCATTATTTATGACTTTTTTGACCGATTAATCCATAAGGTTTCAACCTAGTGTGTCATAAAGACTTAAACTGTGTAAAGTTATCTCTTTTCATGAATTGAGCTTGATTATGTAACATCTTTACTGACTAATCACTAGTATTTTGCTACTAGGCTATCAATGGTGGTTATTAACTTATGACACTTATATATATGATCTCTCTATATTCAAATGTCAATTCGAACATTTGTTAGGATCATGTGAGTAGGAAGATAAGTAAGAAGAAAGAGTAAGAGGATATATTATTTCCCAACTAGTAGGGTACCCGCGCGTTGCGGCGGCGGGTACCCTAAAATAAATATTAACCAAATATGTAGTAGCATGTCCGCATGTCCGTCACGTACAAATTATCAGTATATCAAATGGTTAACGATATTTTATAAAGTGCAACAACTGAATAGCATACATTTATTGATGAGACTACACCATATTAAAAATCCTATACACATTTATATTTTACTCTTCACGAAGAATTTCTCGATACGTGTGGAAGCAAAAGAATTCAATCTGGAATTTTGTGGATACGTATTTGTATATTGTGCTTTACATTTTGTATTAATTGGTAATGGAGTGTATTAATTGTATCTATGTAAGAAATAGTATTCGCTTAAAATCAATTGTGCTTTAGATAGTTGTACATTATTTTATAAGTAGTATTTACTTAAATTCTAATTTAGAAAATCAATTGTGCTTTACATAGTTGTACATTATGTTTTATAAGTAGTGTTTACTTAAATTCTAATTTAGAAAATCTTAAACTCATAAATAGGAGAGAGGGTTATCTCTCCATTATAAGTAGTGCTAGCTGGGTACCCGCGCGATGCGGCGACGGGTACCCTGTAATAAAGTTTGCGGTGATGAATATCTCGAATTATGTTTCGGGTTGCTGGATCTCATATTTTTGAATCTTAATTATATTGTATATTGTGGTTAAAAAGTTGTATTTTTTGTGAAGGAGTGTTTTTAATAGTGTATTTTTATTTTATTATTATTATTTTTTTGATGAAGCGGTAGAAGCTTAATTATATTGTACATTGTGCTTAAATTGTTGTATTTTTGGGTGAAGGGGTGTTTTTAATAGTGTATTAATTGTATTAGATGAATAGTGTTTTTTTTATTTTTATGTGTGCTTTAAGTAC
This sequence comes from Artemisia annua, assembly GCA_014162995.1. Lineage (NCBI taxonomy): Eukaryota > Viridiplantae > Streptophyta > Magnoliopsida > Asterales > Asteraceae > Artemisia > Artemisia annua. The sequence continues at coordinate 114,669 of LBNU01026821.1, read as the reverse complement.
TTGTAAACTATGTTTTATAGGTAGTATTTACTTAAAATCTATATTAGGAAATGTTAAAAAATTGATATGAGGGAAATGTCTAAATGCATTATAACTAGTATAGATAGAAAAGAAAAGATGAATTAATGTCATGTTTGAATAATAAATGCAAACTATAATAATATTATGCATGAATCATGATACATTTAATTCATGTAAAGAATCAATTAAGTAGACATTAATTATTCATATGAAACGCATTTAATATATGATATTGCTTTAAATAGTGCTAACAAGTGTCAAATGGGCACAAGTTAGTGTATAGTTAATAAACAAGAACTTTCTTAATTTACCAAAAAATGCATTAAATGCACATTAAATAAAGTGATAAATTACTATATTTAAACATAAATTTTTCTTAAATGANGTTTGCGGTGATGAATATCTCGAATTATGTTTCGGGTTGCTGGATCTCATATTTTTGAATCTTAATTATATTGTATATTGTGGTTAAAAAGTTGTATTTTTTGTGAAGGAGTGTTTTTAATAGTGTATTTTTATTTTATTATTATTATTTTTTTGATGAAGCGGTAGAAGCTTAATTATATTGTACATTGTGCTTAAATTGTTGTATTTTTGGGTGAAGGGGTGTTTTTAATAGTGTATTAATTGTATTAGATGAATAGTGTTTTTTTTATTTTTATGTGTGCTTTAAGTACTTGTAAACTATGTTTTATAGGTAGTATTTACTTAAAATCTATATTAGGAAATGTTAAAAAATTGATATGAGGGAAATGTCTAAATGCATTATAACTAGTATAGATAGAAAAGAAAAGATGAATTAATGTCATGTTTGAATAATAAATGCAAACTATAATAATATTATGCATGAATCATGATACATTTAATTCATGTAAAGAATCAATTAAGTAGACATTAATTATTCATATGAAACGCATTTAATATATGATATTGCTTTAAATAGTGCTAACAAGTGTCAAATGGGCACAAGTTAGTGTATAGTTAATAAACAAGAACTTTCTTAATTTACCAAAAAATGCATTAAATGCACATTAAATAAAGTGATAAATTAGTATATTTAAACATAAATTTTTCTTAAATGAACTAGAACATACCTTTTATAAACACGTTAATACGTGCCCATTGAGCACACGTTATCAAAACCCAAATAATATATTTTGTTTCATTATATTTTAGTTTTTATCACAATAATAACAAAATATAGTTCTCATTTTGTTGATATTTAGCTTATATATGACATGTCTTCTAACACTTGTTTAATATTTTGAAAAATGTAACATACATCGACACTATTGAAATTTATCACTCTTCATGTTATTGTTTGTAGTTTATGTTGTTTCCATTAACATGGAGGTTAAACAAAATACCATCAAAATTGAAATTCAAAATTGAACGTATGAGCATTAATTATTATTTTATTTCATTTAGCATGGAGGTGAAACAAAATACCATCAAAGTTAGAATTTAAAGTTGAACCTTTGGGTATTGATATTATTTTATTTCAATAATCATGGAGGTAAAACAAAATATCTTGGAAATTGGAATTTGATATTGAACCTGTGAGCATTAATTTATTTTTTTGGAAAGTATTAACATTAGATTTTAGTTTGAGTATTAATAGCAAACTAATACTTTAGTATTACATAAAATTTGTACTTTATGAAATAAAATTGAAATGTGATAAATCTATAATACTTTATAAAGCATTTAGGACTTACATATAATGAAAGGCTTAAAAAATTAAAATTCAACACTTGCTTATAATGGAACGAAATGCATTACTTTTGCTATTAAATCAATACAAGTAAATCTATACATTTACTATTTAAAGCACAAATACATTAACAAACACACATATATATATAAGAACACAATAAATACACTCCTAATCACTTGTATTCTTCGTTGTGACATTTTTCAATCAAAATGAATAAATAATAAAACATTTTAATTCCAAAATAAAAATAATTAAAAAACTCATAAATAAAAAAATACGAATACAAGTAAGAACACGTGTCCAAACAACTCATCTCAACATGTCAACCTATTTATACATTTGGTTAATCGATCATTTATAAAGTTTCGGCCATTAGATTACACAAAAAGTCGACTTACATAAAATGTCCATAAACACATTTTATGTACCTAAATTTATGTGATAGTGATACAACACATGCTAAAAGTCACATTAAAGAAATCAATTATACTTACTTTACCATAAAAAAAGGAGGAAAAAAAACCCTATTTTAAGTCTAAGCATGTGACTTCATGACATACAAATTAGCATTATTAAAGTAGAGGATGAAACATAGTATCACTAAGTAGGATTTGTGTTGGTTTGGGATGAAATTAGCTTGGTTTTGGGTTGATAAATGGGATGACTAAATAAGAGAACAGGGGAAGGGATGATGATATCATTTTGACTTGTATAACAACATTTATAATTATTTGTTTTATTTTGTTTAGGTGTTATTGAAGTTTATAGATTATTTTAAAGAATTTGACTAGTAAAAACATCGTATTACAATTTGTGGCCAGGTTTACACACCAATAACCATTCCTCATGATGTAGCAAACACCTTCCAGTACCTATTTAAGGTTAGAATGAATTCGAAGATTCGAAATCCAAACTAACCATTCCTCATACGAAGAAACCTCTACAAAACAGCAATCCCACCAAATAGTGATCTTACGACAAACCTCTCCCGCTATAGGTCAGGCAAAGAAAATATGACTAGTAGATCCCACCTCTTTACCACAATTTGGACAAAAGATGGATTAAATATCCATCCCTCTTAAAGAAATATTAAGCCTAGTAGGTAGACATTCCAACCTTACTTTCCAAGCGTGAACATTGAATGAGTTGCGGGTCAAACGGGTCATATATTAAAAATGTGACCCATTTGACCCATTTTAAATATATGACCCGTTGACCCATAACCCATTTTGTTGATACTAGAATTATACTAGAGGTGACGATTGGGTCGGATTGGGTCATGGGTCACACGAGTCATATATTAGAAATGGGTCAAACGAGTCGTCGTCAAACAGTTTGGGTCGGGTCGACCCGTTAAATTTTGAAACTTTTACATTTAGAAGCATTTATAAAATTTATTAATTTTTGTTTTTTTGTACGAGAGACAAGGTTGGTATGTGTTCTAAACGACCAAAATAAGTTAAATTTATGAATTATTTATATTGTTATTCAAATTAAGTTAATTTGTTAAAACAGAATGAAACAAATCAGCACTAACTCAAAAAAAACAACTAGCTTGGGAGTTGTCAATTTTTTTTAATTTAAATTAAGAGTAAATTACACCGACGGTCCCTGAACTCCACTTCGTTGCCACATTTGTTCCCACGTTTAGATTTTGTGGCTTACGTCGTCCTCATTTTGGGGAACGGTTACCCGTTTGGTCCCTCGAGCCTCGTTATAGATAACATTGGTTAAATATCTCGTTAAGTGCATTGTGAAATTACTAAAATACCCCTTCTTTTTCTCTTAATTTACAAACACATATAACAAACAAACACAATTAAAAAATATATAACAAAAAACAAAAAAAAAATTAATGTATTTGATATAAATAAAAGTAATAATGCTCTCGTTTTGTCTATTAATAATGGTTTTTAGACTTTTGACTTTAGATTCAGCTATCTTGAATTCGAATAATTTTGTTAAAATTGTGAAAATATTTCATAAATGAAACATGAGTTCTATCATGTAACCTAAAACGTACTGGATCGGACAGCTATGGTTACAATTTCCTTATCAGGTCTTTGTTTTTTTCTTGCAGCTCAAAGAAAAGTGCGAGAGACATCCCTCAATGAAACAAGTTCAAGATCTCATCAGATTCTTAGGCTAGTATGATAATGATACCATTTTCATATCTATCATAGCTATGCATACTGTATGTGTAGTATGTTTGTATTCTGAACTTTAGCCATGATTAATTTTGTTTTTGTAGACGATTGAGAGTTCAGCTTGTGAGTTCACAGGGAAGGATAAGTCGGCTCATATCAGTACTAATGTAACAACCAAAAGTCAACGAATTAGCATGTGAACAAGTACTAGTATATAAGCTAATGCGATGCTCATATCAGTACTAATGTCATAACAGAAGAAAGACAACATTGAGTTATACAAACTGTATACTATGTGGAAACCATACTACCTGACCTAACAATTACGGCAGACATCTGGGTCACACTCATGACGAGCAACACGGCATAGGCATTTTTGGCCTCTGCATTGAGACTTAGTACAGTGGCACCCTTATACCGGTTCCTACATCTTTTCGGGCACCTAAAATATCATATTATGTATATATGTATCAAATGGCTTATGCAGATTTCATATGCAGGTCATTAACTTGCCTAATAGCATTTCACTGTTCATCTCCCGTTCCGTAATACAACTGTTACAAGCACTGTAGTAACCGTAACTCAACTGTTACAAGCACTGTTACTCCGTTATATGCGACTGTAGCTCCGTTATATTTCGTACTGCTTCTACGGGACTCTACCAGCCACATATATCCCTTGATAAAACCTCCCACAAACCCAGGCCCTTCTTGAATCTTCTTCTTTCTCTAAAACACACCGACAACACATTCAATCACACATAAAAAAAAGGAGAAGAAAAACAATTCAACACAAATCTAGGGTTGTTCATCTTTCTGTTTCCATTTATTTTTTTATATACAAACTTATAGGTTTATGTTTAATTGCAGGTTTGAACATGGAGTGCAAAAGAGGATGATGTGCCGCTGCCCAGTTTTTTTTAATCAAGGTATGTATTCATTTTTTTTTGTCTTATTTGTGGTTAATTTGTGTTTAGTTAAAGTGCGTATTCATAGTATTTTTTTTGTTTTGTGATCCGACCGTGGTTTCAGAAACAGATTAAGTTCTTTTAAAAAAAGAAAAAAAATAGGGGTTAAATAATCAGCTTCTTAAGGGTTGTTTGGGATATGCTTATTACAAATATATATATATATATATATATATATATATATATATATATATATATATATATATATATATATATATATATATATATATATAATATACAAAAAAAATAGGGGTCAAATAATCAGCTTCTTAAGCGTTGTGTGGTTTCTGGGATTAGGGGTTTTTGCATGTTGTTGATTTGACCTCTTTGGTGTTGATTGGTTGCCGCGAAAATGGTTTGGTTTAAGTAAGTTACCGTTTAATAGGTTTGAGTTGATTGTGTTTAAGTTTGTGGTTGATAAAGGGAATGTTGCAACATTATTTGGTTATGTATGTTGTGTTTAATGATCTACATAAAGAAGGTACCTATGGATATTGTTCGTCGATTAACCGGGTCGGATGACGGATTGCAGTCGCTAGGCACCCATTCTAGGAAGGCCCTTCCAGTTTTGTCGCGGCTTCTATCTGAAAAGAAGGTCATATTGTTTGCGTCTTTATGTTCTGTTGATGGCCAATATATTTATGTTGTCTTGATGTACTTTAGGAAGGCCTTTCCTAAATTTATGTAGACATAAAAATTTAGTTTCTTTAATGTAGTGGCTAATAAGAAATATATTGGGAACAGATTGACTTGATGTATGCAATTATTGATTAACGCAATGATGGTTTGTTCTATTCATAATTTTCAAGCTTGAAACATATGGCACATTTACAATAGTTGAATTTAAAAGATGGGTTGGTTGAGTGAATTAGGTGATTGGTAGATTTGGGTATGGTTGAAATACCTTATTTATGACAGATCAAAACACGCCGTATGGGTTGGGTTGAGTTGACCATCAAAACACAATTATGTTGGGCCAGTCATCACCGTGTCTTTGCTTATCAAATAAAGTTGTGATTGTTCTCAGCGGCTTATCAAACCTATGTAGAAGTTAATTTATATATTAATATTGATCTTTAAGCTCACGAAGTACTCGATTAAGGGAATTGTTGTAGTTTAACGAATTTGCTTTTGTAGGATGTGACCATGGACTGTTGGGAATGTGTGACGGAGAGAAGCATAAGTTGAAGATAACTGCCAAAATGGGTTAAGGAGAGCATGGTTGACCACCTAAGATTACAGGTAATTCTCACTCCTGTTCTTCTGACTGTCCAAAAAACAAAGGAAAAAAATATGACTGTTTAGAGTTTTGCTAATTATAGTCTTATAGAAAGATTCCCTTTTATGTTTATGTAAAAGATGGGTTCTTAAAGTTCACCTTAAATGGCAATCTTTTCCAAAGCATTGAGTTGGAAATGGTTCAAAACAGAAGTCGGTTTTCAATTATCTGAAACACCTTTTGTGTTGTTTTTGTTAGTTGTGTTGATTCGCGGATTCCATGAATTAGGATATGTTTGTCGACAACTATTTTGGAGCATTTAAGAGCATTTAGAATGAAATTTTTGCTTCACAATCAGCGTTTATTCGAAATGATAATGAAAGAAGCAATTAGCGTTTAACTTCTTACGTCATTTTGCACTTTATAATTATAGCAGCAAGTCAGCAACTGTGTTGGCACCTACTCTTAATTTTGCTATAACATAAGTGAAGTTTTGAACTTTATACTTTATGGTTGTGTTTTTAGGATTTTCTGTTTTTAAAAATTATGCTAAATTTATGTTACTTTTTGATGATTTAGGTTCCAACAATTAGCAAAATTTTGACCTTTAAGTGTTTGGTTGTGTTTTCCGGGTTTAACTTTAGGTCCAAGATTTAGGGAAGATTTGAGCTTTAATATCGTACGGAAAGTAAAAAACATAACAATGACAAACAAAAACAATGACAAACACAAACACTATTCGTTTCATTTATAGTGTTTGTGTTTGTGATTGTTTTGTTTTTTACTTTCCGCTTAAATTTCTCATTTAGCATATTCATATAATTATTTTTGCACTTCACGAATTTGTACCTGAAATTCCATAAAAGGATGCAGTTGGGCTGACTCAGCAGCCTGCGCATAACATGGTTCATGTCACTCTTAGTCCACACCCTGGTCAGTCACTTGGGCAGTCACGGTTTGATTCATGTGGCTACCCATATCCCCTTTCATCAATCTGAAGTTCTGAACCTACTGTCAAATGAATACCACATTATGAGAACACAATCGATTTTAGGTGACCGAACTATTTTGCAGAGGATGTGATGAAATTGAGTCTAAGAATGAAGATTATGGTAAGTTAAAACATGTGGTGATCTTGATTGAAAGTGCGCCCAGCAGTCGTACGTTGTCCTTGGTTGAGCAAAGCTTAGTTTACTGGCTTATTAGCATTTTTCCAGTCAACTTATGTAGACCTATTATCGTAACTGATATTTTTTTGTTTTTATGTAATTTTACAGCAAATGGAACCATCAAAAGGAAAGTACTCTTGCTTATAGATTTTGGACCTGATCCGAATAATTTAGGTAAGTTTTTATTGCTCGCTGTTCTGTGCCTATTACATTGGTATAGCGCCACTTATTGGTTTAGCGTAAGCACCCATGAATATGTCTGCTATTACTTTGCCCTTGCCAATCCAGAAATTGACGCGCAAGAAATAGAAAAATGTATAATCATTGACAAATAGAGATCTGTACCGTATTCCTATAAAACGTGTGAACATCATTTTTGCAGCTGCTGCAGACGAAGAAAATGAAAATATTTCAATGAATTTGTAGAAGGAACGTAAACTGAAGAGTCACTTGAGTCGCAGGAATTACATATTCAAGAACTTAAAATACTGTAGAGAAACTAAAGAGGCAGAAGATCAAGTGCTTTACTTTTTTGTCAACTAGATATGAAATTAGTGTCAAATAGTATGGTGTTATAATACGTAATTAGTATTGGATTCATTGTTACAATTTTACAATTAGTACCGGTTGCAACAATGATTGCCATTACATATTTACCTCTTCTGTTATCCTAATATGATACATTTACTACAACAACAGTCTAGGAATTGGTAGCCAACATTTTACCCAGGAAGCTAACATATTTACAGAAAAAATAGGAACTGCAAATTACTTGGGTGGTTTCCATTGGCCTTAAGTGTGACGACGAACGTGCGGAACTGATTAAGATTGCAAAAAAAAACCGCGGCAACGCGCGGGCTACCCTACTCGTATATTACTAATTTTCACAGGCTGTCCTTAGCGCGGCCACAACCGTCACTAGTATATACAAGTAATTTCTGTCAAGTATATATTATTCAAATTCTCATACTCCGTATTAAATACTGGAAAGACATGAAATAAACAAGTTCTATGTATCCGGCGAGACATATAAAATCGATAGTAAGTCCTGATGGTGACTAAATAGATGCACTTAATCTAGTAACCAAATCTCACAAGTCACAATGTTCAACTATGATTTTGCATGTATTATATGACATGTGTTCATTTAGAAAATTTAAAAAGTATACGATGATAAACGTGTAAAATTACAACTGGAACATAAGCTTACACATAGGAGTAAATTGCAAAAATCGTCCTTGTGGTATGGCAAAATTGCACGTTTCGTCCTTGTGGTTCAGTAAGTGCAAAGATGGTACGTATTTTCTACTATTACTTGCACTTTTGGTCCTTCATTTTAACCGGCGTTAAGTGAGTTCTGTTAGCAGTTACACGTTAGCCCTTTTGGCTAACGATCGTTGTAGCGCCCATCCTTTAACCTAACGACCGTTTATAATTTATTTTTTTTTTCGATTTAAAAAAAAAATTCGTCCGTTTTTTTTTTGAAATTTTTTTTCGTCAAGTATTTTTTTTCCCGAAAATGATTTTTATATAAAGACGTTTTATAAAAAAGTTTTTATATAAAAATGTTTTTTATATAAAAATATTTTTTTATATAAAAAATTTGTATATAAAAAGTTTTTATATAAAACTTTTTTATATAAATATTTTTTTATATAAAAAAATTTATATAAAAAAAAGTTTTTATAAACTTTTTATATAAAAACATTTTAAATATATATAAAATAGTTTTGTATAAAAACATGTTTTATATGTTTTTTATATAAAAAAATTCACATGTGACGAAAAAAGTATATATGTCCTAAAATTTTTTATACGTTTTTATAAATGTTCTAAACGTATAATATTTGAGTTTTCTCAAATATGTTCTAAAGGAAATTTTACATTTAGAAAAATATGTTCTAAACGAAATTTTTATATATGTTCTAAACGAAAAACGTATATATGTTCTCAAATTTTACGTTTAGAACATATATAAAAACGTATAAAATTTTCGTATGTTTTTAGAACATATATACTTTTTTATATAAGCGTATAAAAAATTTAAGAACATATATACGTTTTTGGTCACATGTGAATTTGTTTATATAAAAAACGTATAAAGAAATGTTTTTATACGTTTTTATACAAAACTTTTTTTATATAAAAAAAATGCTTTTATATAAAAAAAACATTTTTATATACAAACATTTAATATAAAATGTTTTATAAAAACTTTTTTTTATATAAAAGAGTTTTATATAAAAACTTTTTATATAAAAATGTTTTATATAAAAAAAACGTTTTTATATAATAAACATTTTTATATAAAAACTTTTTTATAAAACGTTTTTATATAAAAAAACATTTTTATCTGAAAAACATTTTCGAAAAAAAAATTACTTGACGAAAAAAGATTTTGAAAAATTAACGGACGATTTTTTTTTTAAAATCGAAAAAAAAAATTAAATTATAAACGGCCGTTAATGTAAAGGATAGGCGTTGCAACGATCATTAGCAAAAAGGGCTAATGTGTAACTGCTAACGGAACTCTTTTAACGCCTGATAAAAAGAAGGACCAAAAGTGAACGCAACAGTAGAAAATACGTACCATCTTTGCACTTAATGAACCACAAGGACGAAACGTGCAATTTGGCCATACCACAAGGATGATTTTTGCAATTTACTCTTACACATAGAGCATGATGTTTTACACTAAATAAATCATGTAAGAGTGTTTTTAGGGTGGCAATCAAGTCGTGTTCGAGTTTACTTATTTGGTTTTGTGGGTGATTGAGTTAGTATAACCTCTATCTAAACATGATCCGTTTATTAATGGTGTCAAGAAACTCCCATTTTAACTAAAACTGCATAACACGTGTTAACTGTTTGTGACCCGTTAACTTGTTTAAGTAAATAGGCCAAGCAGTGAATAAGGTTAGTGGTTTGTCGATTCAACTAATTTAAAACTGAAAATGATATACGTTCTAAAAATGATAAAAATAACATACAAATAACTATACAAAAATTTCAATGATATGTGAGTTATAATCGTAATTCACTCATAATAAGTTTATAACAAAATACATTTAATCAAAATCAAACATAAAACCAAGTTATACATTTTATTTTTTAGAGGCTTATATGCTTAAATGGCTTCACGGGTTGACTTGTTTATTACTTATTCAACCCAAATACGACCCGTTTATTAATCGGGCCGATCTGTTTTTGACCAAAACTATTTATTCTCAAGTCAAACATGTTTAACTTCGTGTCAGGTTTGTGTTGTTATCGCATCATGTCAAGAATAGCCTCCCTATTTTTCCGTACGACAAATACATATACATCATGACACAACCCCACACACTTTATTAATGTCGGAACTAATTTCGTATATAAATCGTTTCTTTCTACCCATAAAACTTTTTAAGAGTGTGACATTGTCTATGATACAAGGCCGTCTTTATATTGACGATCAACTAAAAATTATACACATGTACTTGTGCAGAGACATTTGTCAAAAAGTTAGTGGAGAAACCCATTTGAAGGAGAAGGTCGCCTTTTGATTTTCGGGGAAAATTAGAAATAGATAATAGTGATGTCTTGATGTAAATATTACTTATTGTACTTATTACGATGAACACATGAACTTTTCATTTAACCGTTTCTATGAGGTCCCATTTCCTTTTTGCCCAAAGCTTCTAAAAACCCGGTAAAGACCATGCTTGCATAATTGCTAGTATTTAATATCGTTGAATCTAAAACGTCCATTTAATTTTTATAAGAAGGGATACAATAATTATTGAAATAAAAAGAATAAAAAAAATTCTAACCACCTATTTTAATCAAGTAGAAAGAAACAATGAAAATATGCATTTATTTTTGTGAGTGCATTTTATAATTTATAATTATACTTTNTGCGTATTAGAAAACAAGACACACAAGGTCCTACGCACCGTGCATTGTTCATACACCCACTATGAACTACCTATGAAGACATTTACATCCAACGACTTTTCATCGCGTATGTGAGTATGACTACTGTGGAGTGTCGTGCAAATGCAGTGGAACCCAAGCACGAATTTGACTCCGCTCTCGCGTGATACTAGTTAGAATTCGAACAGCAGGAATCTTCTCGGAAATCTACAGAAGTTTGTCCCATAAAGCTGCAAAAATTCGATAACAGGAGAGCATGTAAGTAGTATGATTTACATAGAGGTATTTTCTACCATATTAGTCTTATGATATTGTCCATTTTCATCTCCTAGACTGCGATTTACAAGATTTCACTTATGGCTCAGGGCATGTTTGGCGCGAGAGATTGTGTATATATATATATAGATATGTAGGTTGGATCGGACAATCCTTCTCATAACATCTATCTCAATTACTTGCTTAATTCTAGATTGGATATCGATAGAATGATGCTAACATGTGAGGGTAGTTCCAAGAAGCCCGAAAGAAAAACATTGGAAAAGAACAGAAGAATTCACATGAAAGGTCTTTGCTACAAGCTCAATTCTCTCATTCCTTCTTTGTCCTCACAACCTTTTAAGGTATTACGTTTCCCGTTTTAACTCACTACTTCTACTTTCTTTTGGGACCTTTTAATGTGCTTATACGTTAATCACATTGGATAAGGTATCTAATCCAAATTAACACTCAAAAGCTTATAGTATCATTTATAGTAGTCCCTAGTATGTAAACCTACGTACAATTCATCATTTATATATTTAGGTTTTCTTTTTAATTAGCAGTTAACTACACAAGAGAACCAATTCGATCAAGCGACTGCTTACATCAAGCAACTACGAAAGAGAATAGAATTACTGAAGGAAAAGAGGGATCAAGCATTAAGATTGGTTAACAACGGGAGAAACAATGATGCATCGTGTAGCATTGAAAGCAAACAAAAGGCAGTGAGTTCATGGTTGCCCACGGTTGAGGTAAAAGAATTCGAGGGGGCTTTGCAAGTGTTTTTGACGAGCAATTTCGAGAGGAAGTTTTCTTTACCTCAAGTTGTTAGGATAGTAGAGGATGGGGGAGGTGAGGTGGTGAAGGGTGGTTACACTATTGTAGGTGATAAAGTCATTTATACCATCCATGCAAAGGTAATAGTTTTATCTATACCACATATAATGGTCGCTTGAAGGCACACATAGCATGCAAATACTTCACGTTAATTGCTAATTTGTAGGCGAGAGTTACAAGAATTGGTGTTGACGTGACAGGCGTACACAAGGAACTACAAGAGTTAATCAACGGAAGCTCGTTAAGATAAAAATAAGAAGTTAATGTACGAATTGAACTAGGTAATTAATCAATTTGCTAGAATTAGCATAAGCATTAATTTTGTTCATTTAGAATCACATTTTATCCCATTTTGCCACGCCTATGATCACTTCAATCAATCAAGGTACTCACTTATGATGCAACATAAAAAGATTGAAAACATACTACTATTAAACACAGCCGTTTGAGGTTTGCGAAGGCACAACGCAAAATTGATCAGTTCCACTAAAAAACATGAGGCCTAGAAGAATACAGGTCAAAAGTGGTCCAACAAACATCTTTTTACGCAACTTTTAATCAAATATTTATAGTCGACTCGCTTATAACTTAGATATGGGATGAATGTTTCAATATTGGAATGTTTCATTTGGTCATTTTGGCTGTTAGTGGCATGTGTTAGCCCGGTTTTATGGGAGATATTTATCTCCTGTGGGGCTATTTGGTCTTTCGGATAATGTGTGGTTTAGTCTTTAGAGTTTTGTTTTGTTTCGGGTTCATTTTTTTTTAAATGAAAGAATGATAAAACCACAAAAAAAATTCATAAAAAAATTTGACACGTTGATGTGTCAGGAAGTAATTGATCTAATCAGAGAGAAAAGAGATAAAGTATAGCAAAATAGACCAATCACACTCTGACACATGAATTATTTTTTTTATATATAAAATCATTATGTGAGTATAGCATTTATCTTTTTTAATTGACTTGTTTAATTGAGGTGGGATAACGTTTACTTGTACTCTTACTCTTTTGTGGTGTTACTAAAATTGTTGTCTTCTAAAAAAACTTAGAGATCATATACGATTGCAAGATAGCGATCTTATACAATTGCCCGCCTTGCATGTGGTATGTACGGCTCTGCCATTCAAAATGACAAAAGTGCAAACCATGTTTGGTGTGCAAACATATACTCCTCCGTCTCAAAATAATTATCTCATTTTGACTTTTAAAGTATTTCTTTTTCAACTTTAACTTTAAGTAGGGTTTTGTTTGTGTTATATAATACGTGATGCAAACTATATGAAATTGAGTTTCAAATGTATTTTCATTGATAAAATTTTCATCATGCATTATATAACAAACAAAAACACTTATGGTCAAAGTTGAAAAACATAAAAAATAAAAAATAAATAAATAAATTAAAAAAAAAAAAAAAAAAAAAAAAAAAAAAAAAAAAAAAAAAAAAAAAAAAAAAAAAAAAAAAAAAAAAAAAAAAAAAAAAAAAAAAAAAAAAAAAACCTTTAAAAGTTAAAAAGTGATAATTATTTTGAGACGGAAGAAGTATACATTTTTATGTAATAAATGTGCATTGACTTGTTAGTATGATAATATATAGCTTAAAGTTTGTTATTATCATATGTGTTTAAGTCTTTAAGTTAAGTGGTTTTCAATTTGAACACTTCCAGGTACGTAATTAGTGCTAGTCGGGTACTCGCGTATTGCGGCGGTTGGTACATTGTAACCAAAATTTATGGCGAACAATATTTTTCGGTTACATATATTTTGTGATAATGACTTAACACATGGCGAGAATTTTAGGGAATAAATTTATCGCAACTATTTCATATTAAAATGTCAAGTACATATGCATCACGATGCAATGACGATACGAAAACGTTAGTCAGTAGTATTACGAGGTTGTTATGACTGGTTGTTATGATTGACGGTGAAAGGTACTTGCTAATCAGTAAATGTTGTGTAATATTCGTCACAATATTATATAACGTGTAAACATATAGAAGTATAAATTAGTTCTTGCAATACATGATTAATAAGTCTATATATGGCATTGCTTATATAAATTACGGTATTCAAAAATTGCACATTTTCATACTTTATAAACCACTTGCAAATCTTTGTAGTTTGACATGTACGATTTTTTTTAATCGAATTTATTAGCAAATTGAATAGGATTTTACTAAACTTATAGGAGCACTAAAATACATACATGGATGTTAAGGGCGTGCTTGGTAGAAGGTTTTGGGAGGTGAGGAATGGGTAATGTAATGAAAAAGGTGTTTGGTTGACTATAATGCAATGACTCATTACCCAAGAGTGTGTAATGGGCCATTACCCAATAAATTGGGGGAGATGAACTCATTTCCCTTTTCCTTTCCTTAGCATTACCATTGCTTTTACCTTTCCCATTACCGAGTTTGAACCAAGCATACCCTAAATATTTTTTGAATATGCAATTTTAAAATTTTTTAAATATTCATAATTTAATAAAAATTTAGCATTAAACATACATAATGAATATTTTAAATAATTATATGTAGAAAAACTATTGTTTAATGTATTATACATAGCATTAACTATTTATGTATATTGCATATTAATTTATATATTTTTAAAATATATTAAAATTACATTTGATACAGAAAATGACATTCTTTTAATTATATGTTATATATTAGTAGTAACTTAAACATATAGATTATGGACTTAAGTGTACTTTGTAATTAGAACAGGTGGTAGACTAGAACTAGGATTAGTTAGCTTGGAGTGCAAGGCAAGCTAAGATTTCTACCCCCTCATCTATAAATAGAGATAAGGGGGGATGCTAGTTATTCATTCTTCTTGCTCGAATTGTAAACTTTAATGGTTCTAATAAGGGAGTGTTCGAGGGTAATAACGTGTGCATGTATTCTTGTCGATTTCTTTATAGTCTCTCGTGTTTGCTACTTGTGCTCGATACAACTCGCGATCAAACTTCGGGTTGTTGTCGAGTATTTATCCAACAAGTGGTATCAAGAGCCGAGATTATTGTGGTCATCGAAGTTCGAGTGCTAGATCGAGGTTTCGACTTAATTTTAGGTGCCGATCTCGTTTGAGGTTTCAAGGTTCGGGTTCGTGGGAAGTAGCAGGTTTTTTTTAAACAAAGAAGACGAAGGTTTACTGGGTTTTATTGCACGTGGAGAATAATATACAAAGTGAGAACAAGGTGTTTTATCCTTTAAACAAAAGTGACAATATATTAATATCTTGTATAAGTGGAAAACTTGCTACAAACTTGACCAAAGTTATTGCTTTTCGTTCAAAGGGTTTCATTTTTTAATATTTAAAAATCGACTTCGGGTTATCTTCTTTTAGGATTTTAAAAGTCGATTAAAGCGAAGGTTCTTGTTTGCTATTTTTTCTTGTGGTTCAAGTTTAGAGTCGAGGTACTTGGGTTTCAAGATTATCGACTTGGTTACTTCTTCGGGATCGAGGTTTAGAATTTCTAATTAAATCGATTTGCAATAAGAGTTTTTATCAACAAGGGGGAATATTGCACACGACTTGTGAGACTTGTCGGTAAAGTTGGTTAAGAAATAACTTGACAAGGTTTTTAGCAAGGTATAAGAAGAATGGCAAGTTCTATAACTAGGTTTGACATCGAAAAATTCGATAGGAAGAATGACTTCGGGTTATGGCAAATAAAGATGCGTGCTTTAATGGTACAGCAGGGATGGGATGCTGCATTAGAGACATTACCCGCGAACATGGAAGCAGGTGAAAAGGCTGCTTTCATGAAGAAGGCATACCGTACCTTGATTCTATGCTTGGGAGACCGGGTTTTACGGGAAGTTACTGATGAGACGAAAAGTGTTACGCTTTTAGGGGGTCATTTAATCCCTAATTCGTATAAATGTGATCAAATATTGCCCTAAATCGTTCCTTTTGTCATTTTAGGTACTTTTGAGAGGAATTCTGGAAAACATGCATATTCGGACGTTTTTGGAGCATAAAAGTGAAGAAAACGACAAAGTCTCAAAAGATGATGATTTATAACCTGACGGTGTCAGAAGTCACAAGGTGACGCCGTCAGAAAGTCTTGACAAAAGATTGGAATCAATTTTCAAATGACGGGCCAGAGGATTTAACACCTGACGCCGTCAGGTGTTAAGAAACGTAGGCCGTCAGGAGTTATTTTAAAGAGTGACGGCCCAGAAGAGTTTATAAGGTGACGGCGTCAGAAGTGGATCTAGGCCATCCGAGATACCTATTGGCGGCGAGCTGACGGCGTCAGCCCTTATAACCTGACGCCGTCAGAGTGTAAAATCTATATATAGTTTTCTAATTTTCATTCATTAGGTGGAACTTTGTGGAGAACTTTTAGGGCAAACCCTAAAGTCGAATTTCCTGTGTGTGACATTTCGTAAANAAAAAAACTCATACTCGCTACCTTGGACCATACTCGCTAAAATTAAAAGGAAACCAAACTCGCTAGAGCTCAAATTGATACTCGCTAGCCAAGTAATGAAACTCGCTAGCCCAAAACAGCAAACTCGCTGGATTATGTTTCATACTCGCTGGAACCATACTCGCTAGACCCTAAATGCATACTCGCTAGAATGAAAAGAACATACTCGCTAAACCCTAAAAGCATACTCGCTAGAACTAGGACTCATACTCTCTAAACCCTAAACTCATACTCTCTAAACCCTAATACCCTACTCGCTATTTAAGGTTTTTAAAGGTACGAAAATATTTTTACGTGAAACTTTTTATGGAAAATTATTAGAAACTTATTTAGACTAAATATTAAGCAAAATAAAAAACCAAAATAAGCTATAGAAGCTCAACGAATTCAAAATAAGCTAAACATATTTCTAGGGCTTATAACTAAAAAGCTTATTTAAACACAAAAGAAAGTTTGAAAAGCCAAAACAACGATTTGTAAATCCTTAAATAAGCTAAAGTAAAACGTAATATAAGCTTTTACAAGCTAGCAAATCCCAAATAAGCTCAAGTCATATTCATTAGGCACGAAAATTTCTTTTCATGCAAAGGTGGTGCAAGACTTATATGAGCTTATTGTGATCAAAATAGAAGTAAAGAAGCTTGAATAAGATGAAAAGCAATAAAAGAAAGATTGAAATAAGCTAGGAAATAAGCAAAATAAGAAGATTAAGACATAAAGTTAAAAGCTTGCATAAAGAAAATTACACTACAACTTGGAAAATAAGCTAAGAACTAACCAAAAACTAAAACTTAGACTCTCTCAAATGAAGACTAGGGGTGGGTATTTAAGGTTTCCATGGTGGATTCCTTTTACATCTAGCCCCCTTAACTCTATTTGTTCATGAAAGTAACACATAAACTTTCATTATACTACTAAATGACTTCTAAAAAGTAAACTTAAGTCCTTGTAATCTTGAGGAATATGTTAACGAGTCTTCAAAAAGTCTTCAATGATATAAAAGTGACCACTTGCTCGAGTTTGGGAAGCTTATATATGATAATCATCTTTAATCGTCGATTAAGTATCTCTTTCATATTCACGAGCCTTTAAGTAATGAAAACATCGTCACGGGCTTTACTTAAGTAAATTTCATCTTTGACTCGGCTTCTTGACTCTTTTCCAAATCTCGTGCTCGTGTTGGGCTTTTAGGTTGCTTTTCATGATGTTTTTGCAATATCCTTACCTGCACAGTCATAAACACAAAAACCAGATATCTTTGGCTTTGAACGTTAGTTTTTGGTCTATAATAGTCTAATAATGGTGAATAAAAGATATGTGAATAAGCACATATCAGTTAATAAGTTTTAACATTTTTGAAAGTTTTATATTTTATTACTACCCGGTTTTACATTACGCGTCTTAAAAACCCTACGTTTTAACTACCGGGGATCAAAACTACATCTATAACACTCAATACTCAAAATTAATACACAAAATAACCTACTCACTCTTTTTTTTACCATGGTGGCTGATTCTAGCTTAGCCAAGACACCAAGTGTCTTGGTTAACTTGCATGTGTGTACACATGTATTCCACTTCATTCAATTTTCATATGTAAGCCCTAAACATCACGTAGTTATTATCACCAACTTATTTTACATCAAAAATCTGCTCATTTCTCCATTATATTCCTGGCTTTTCAATATCATACACACCTTTGGTGGTTAATTTTTCTAGTCCAAGATTGTGCAAGAGTGAAGGTCTTTTGGTGCTAGTTTGGTTCTTGGTTCTTTTACTTCTTCAAGTCTTCTTCTCAAGAGTTTGTTGGTGATCTTCTTAAGGGTTTTCAAGGTGTCAAGGGCTGTGATTTTCAAGTATTAACAAAGGGTTTGGTGGTTAAAAATTTTGATTTCATGGGTTAAAGAAAGGTGCAAGAGTTGATTGGTTAACATAGGTTTAGTGTCTTGTTCTTGTTGTTCCTTCTTGTTCTTCAAAGATTGTAAGGAAACCAAACACTCTCTTTTTCATTTTTATTATATTTCACTTCTGTAAATATATTATTCCTTGATGTAATTATATATTATAAAAGTTATCTTGCTTGGTTAGGCTTGGTACATGTAACTAGAACACTAAAAACACTTAAGGACTAAACTTGCAAACTGTGATTCTGAACCAGGGGCAAAAACGGAATAAACTGATTTAATCAGTAAATATTGGACCTAAACTAAAAATTTGTGGTTGTAGCCCTATGTCTTGTGGTCGTTTTGACGGGTATTTCATCGAATAACTCATTACGATGATTAAACTAGAAATATTTTCGTGAAACATGCCAGATTCTGAGTAGCAGATTTAAATGGTAAAAGTCTCAGTGATATGTTCATTTTCACTACTTGGCCCAGTTTTATGAAATGTAGGTAACATCTTAACTTAAACATGGCCGCAAACGGGGAATTAATTGGACTTGTAGAACTCTAGTTATCGCAACTTTTGTGGGACTGTTGTAATTTTGAAAGCTGATGGACTAAATAGTATGGATAAATTGATAGTTTTACTAATGTTATGTAACTATTGGCTTAGTAAAACCCACAAAACTTGTTAGTACATGTTAATACCTTTCCGGGGATATAAAGAACGTTATTTTTGGACTTACGGTTTGCAAATGGCGAATATTTTCACATGTACAAGTTAATAAAAATTCCAACAGCTCTAGAATAAAAAGTATAAAAATGTTATACATTTTATAAAAAATTGGACTTTTAATACATTTTTGAACCACCTAATATATTTTTTGAACCCTCAAGTTTAATGTAAACTTTTTGGCTAACACTTGACCCATGGACCAAATTTGAACCTTAGGATTATATTAGACTTTCACAACATATATTTGGACTTAGGATCAAATATAGGATTATTACTTTTATGATCTTTCTTCCTTATCTTACCTATGCTATTGTTTCACCCATCCGTCATTCCCCCGGGAGTGAGGATGTAGTTTTTGATCCCGGCATCGTCGCTTTTCTAGCCGGTTGTTTCATTTGCTCCCCCAAGGACGAGTAAATTCGGGGCGAGTCTAAGCTATACGACTCGTTACTAAACAAGCGCTTCGTGGGAGGCACCCCATGCTTATCCTTTTCATTTTATTTACTAATAAGTAACGCGAGGAGGGCGACCTTCTCCAATCTTGTGTTTGCTTGGTTGTTTGTGTTTGTGCAGGATTTCTCCTATTCATGATGACTCTCGTGCTCGTGGATCATCTCATCTCCACTCGAGTCCCATGTCTTGCTTCTTGCTTGGAAATCCTATATCCGAATCTTATCAACTAATGGTATCTTTGGCATACTTAATAAACGGCCTTAGATTTATTGTTAGGATTACCCTTACCTTGAAAACATTGAGGACAATGTTTATCTTTAGTCTGGGGGGTGAATCTTCGATTTGATTGATCTAGCACTTTCACCTTTGTCGTTTACTTACGCAACCCCGTTTTCCTCAAAAATCAAAAATCCAAAAAATTTTGAAAAATTTTCAAAGCAAAAAGCACAAAAAAATGAGAAAAAATTAAAAATTATGCAAAAATAGAATAAAAGTTTTGACACCGCGTTTGACTTTCCTACTAGGTAAGAGTGAGAATAAAAATTTTGACTTGATCCGGGCGTGTTGAGCCCTAGCTTGTTCCCTTAACCAAAGATGATCACAAAAGCTTTTGCTAGTTTCGTACACAAGGAGCTACTCTTTTGTCGGCTCCCGTACTTTACTTTAGATATGCGTGGCTTGATTATCGGCTAAGTATTCGCGGATCTCATTACTTGAGATTTTAAATTTGCGGAGAACGTGAAATGATAGAGTTTCTTTAGAAGCTAGATGCTAAGCATAGAGTAGTTGGATCTCTTTAAAGCTCATCGAAGGTACTCATGTCTTTTTGTTCCCACAAAATTGCTTAACCCCATATATGTGCAAAATAATTAAAGATTTTAGGTTTAGCCGATGAGTAGTTCTTTATCTTCTTAAGAGAATCTTTGCTTGGGAAATTGGGTACACATCATGGATACACGTCAGTTGAAGTTGTATTGTATATTGTTGAATAAGCGTAGTACGCATGAGGTTTCGGAGCTACCCAAAAGCCCGTTGTTATGTATGAGCTAA
>LBNU01026821.1:81621-93371 GCA_014162995.1 Artemisia annua | reverse complement strand
CCCGAAAATGCTTCTTTTGTGATTTTCCCTTCAAAAGTACCTAAAATGAGAAAAGAAACGACTTTGGGTGAAATCCAAACCAAAAACATACGAATTAGGACTCAAACCGACCCCTAAAAACGTAACATTTTTCGCCTCATCACTTGGTTGTATCTACTAGTCTAGGTGAATTAAACCTAGGACCCTAGACTAGTAGGTTGTGGGGATTGGTAAGAATTGGCCATAGTACGACCTTTCCTTATGTGCGAATTAACCCTAGGACCACCTACCAACCAGATGTGCTTAAGGAACTAGAGGGAATCTAAGATCTGACCATGCCGAGTTCCACTAGAACAAGTATATTATACATGGCACTTAATGACTCTTGCATCTTGGCAGGATGAACTCTCAGCTTTACAATAGTCGAGAATAGGAAAAGGTGCAAGATAGGGCTGACGATATGACCATTTGACTCTTGTTGACTTGCACCCACTACATAGAACACTAAAATATGAATATGCTTTGCCTTAATGTCTTAGTAACTTATCTTTAGCCCTAGTATCTTTATTTCCTCTTTTGTTTATTTTATGTCCTTGTTACTATTTACTCTATTCAACTAATACCCCTTTTTAGCACTTATCTTAGTTAGCCAAAACAACAGCTCTTGGGACGACACTCGGATTAATCTAAAGGTATACTACACATGACCTGTTAGTATGTGTTAATCCTTATAACTCCAATTTTATAAATGTAAAACAGGATGAATAAAACGCATCAAGTTTTTGGTGCCGCTGCCGGAGAGCAGTTTATTTAGGCGAATTAAGGAACGTTTCAATTTTTACATTAAAAGATCAAGACAAAATATGCATTGACGATCTACATACGAGTTTTCAACTCGTTACAAAATCAGGAATATCCAGGTACGCAAATTTACAAATTATCATTAAAACTTTGCACTAGCTACGGCATAGCAACTAAACGAACTACGCCGTAGCAATATTTTATGATTAAAATAAAAACTGAAATTTTGAACTAGCTACGGCATAGCTCATTCAAAGAGCTACGGCGTAGCAACCTGAGGGTATAAAAACTTGGATCTGCATACACATACACTTTTGCAACTCATTCTTCACAAACACACGACCCCTCTTCTAAATTTTTTTCAAGAAATTTGTTCATTCCCTTTCCTTGGTATCTACAATGGCAGGTAAACACCCCTAACTTCTTATCTTGACCTTTCTTATAATTTATTTACAATTTTTAGGGTTTGTTCTTGCTAGCATTGGATGGGTAGGATTTAAACGCGATTAGGGTTAAGACCTAACCTGTTAATTGATGTTTTGAACAAATGTATGATTTTGATTTAGGTTTACTCAATTCAAATTAAATAAAAAATTAAGGTTAGATTTAAATTACTACTTATCGATGTAATTAAACTAGCCCCGCTAAATATTTGAGTGGGAAACTTATATTTGAAACTTTGGTAGGTATTTTTATGGTTACGGCATAGCAAATTGATCATTTCCCTGTAACAGTAGCAAATAGCGACTTTAGTATGGTCGCTACGGCGTAGCTAGTAGTAGCGCTACACCTTGGCACTTGTTTTACACAGAACTAGGTTTTCTAATTTAACGACTACGGTGTAGCTAGTTGTGGCTCTACGCCGTAGCTTCAGTTTATTCAGCAATATTATTTTCAAAACTACGGCGTAGCTAGTTATAGCGTTACGCCGTAGCTTTAATTATTATACATAACATAATTTTATATAACTACGGCGTAGCTAGTAATGGAACTACGCCGTAGAAGTCTGAGTTGGGAAAGCTACGGCGTAGCTAGTAATAGCGCTAAACCGTAGGTAATGGAGATTTATTTATGTTGTGTCTCTAACTTTCGTATTTTGCAGGATACAACGACAACCCTACTCTCCAGAAATCAGGAAAGCATGCAAGAAAGAGCTCAAGGAGCTTAAAGCCAAGACTATTGAGGTGCCGGAAGCCCTCAACATGGTTGAATTTGAAAGAGTCGGTGATGGGGATGCCACTAAGCAATTGAAAAGGAGATGCAATATTGTTTTCAGACAAGGGGAAGATAAGTTTACATACAGGGCTTGGTTGAAGGTTTTTACTGTGAACGAACCGATCATCCATGAGTACGTTTGGGAATTTCTTGCCACGGTTGACTTTGTGGAACACATAACGAATTTGACAGAGAATTGCTTGTTCTCTCAATTGGGGGATGTCCAAAGGAGTGAATTCATTTTGGCTATGGGCCTTGATGAACTCAAAAAAGTACATTTATTATCATCATTTATCCTATTTATTTGACTTGTTTTACTTAATTATGTATGAGAATCGGTGCTTTAATGTTTACTTTAGTGATTCTTAGGTAAAAACAGGTAAAAGGTGAAACTTGGCAATTTTGGACTAATTATGGAGCAAAAATGAGCAAGATGTCAAAAGTCTACTGAAACCCAGAAGATGCGCCGTATCTCACTCAATAGATACGCCGCAATATCATACTTAGATGAATTCGAATACCATTTCCTGTCTTTGGTGAATTTATATTAGTGCATTGATAACCTCTGTGTCTAGCTGAGCACTACTTGGGCTGCCATACCCCTTCCTCGCCTATTTAATCCGATGTCTTTGGATAAATAGGATAGTCATAAGTAATCATTAAAGGTTTACTCGCCGATATAATGAAACCAACGAGAAAGGTTTAACTATATACACTTCATATAAAACTAGCAATAAAACAAGTGACAAGCTGCTTAATTATCAGGACAGGTCTTCTTATTGTCTCTATTATTTATCTGTGTACGTGTATGCTATTCGCTGATTTGTACTCATTAGTATTTACTGTTTAATTAATAACCAAACTGTGCCAGTCTCTCAGGCTGAAACATCTTTTCGTTAGATTAGACTGTAAAACTAACTTAGATATTAAAATAATGATTAGGATAACTAGATAATACGTTCCACTCTTAGTGATCGACACTCTGCTTACCATTATATACAAACTGACCGGGTACACTGCTCGTTATGTGTGTGTGTTATTGATAAATCGGCTAAATATAAATGTAAAATTTGAATAGGCATTAACACTGCTAAACCGCAACGACACATCACGCGCATTAAGTCTTTGGCGCCGCTGTCAGGGAGTGAATTGTTATTATCTAATAAATTAATTAGTATTTTAATTAGGTTTTTCTTTTTATTAGGTTTTTAGACACTAACCCCTAACTTGTTGTATATTAGATAGATGGCATTCATTGTATAATTTGCATATTTACTATTTTTGTATGATTTTATTTTCTGTAATTTTTATTTTTATTTTTTTTATTTTTCTTTCTTTGTACTTACTGTCTTTGTATTGTGTTGATACAAATGATACGGCACATCTGTTTAACAGATACGGCGTATTGCGTTTTAATTTTATAAAATACAACGCGTTTAATAACTCGAGTACGACGCATCTTTCCCCAAGATACGACGTATTCTGTTTTTAATAAGAATTTTTCGAAACCCTAACGCCATGCGACACATCTGTTTTAACAGATACGGCGTATTTAATATTTAAATTAAAAACAGTTTTCGAATTATTAAACTGAAGCGACGCATTGATTTTTACAGATACCGCGCATTTACTAAATCAAAAATCTTGTATTTTGAAACGCAACGAAAATACGGCACATTAGCTTCTGCTAATTCGGCGCATTTAATTTTTATAAATATAATTAATTTTTGATATCTGACAGGTACACCGCATTCTAATTCAAAAGCGGCGTATCGATTTTCTAAAATAAAAGTCTGATTTCTTTTTCAACGATACGGCGCATCGTCTGCAGATATCAGCAACTTTATTCTTATTATTCGTTTCCTAATGTCATACTTTCTTGAACAAATCCTACTGATAGTTTTATGCTAATTTCAGGAAGCACCTGAAACAATAATGCTGCCAACAAGAGATATTACGCAAACTAACAGTAGTGCCAAGATTGCCAAACAATGGTACGAAGGGAACCGCAAGTTTGGTGTGAGAGGGGAATTTCTCAAATTGTTACGAGATAATGCCTTTCAAGGATTCCAGAATGAAGACGCTGATAAACACGTGGAAAAGATCCTTGAAATTGTTAAACTCTACAAAATAAAGAATATGACCTATAACCAATTTATGCTCCGAATCTTTCCAAATACACTTACAGGGGAAGCAATGCTTTGGCTAGACTTCGAACTCGACAAACCTCTTACTAGTTGGGTTGAACTTAAAATAAAATTTTTGGAGAAATTTAGCCGTGAGTTCACCTGTTGGCTAAAATCTATATTTCTTTTCCCTGAAAAGATGAATTCTTCTCTGAAGAACGAACTCTGGAGTTACTGGAGAACAGGGAATGACGAAGAGGAGATAGACAACGAGGAGCGGGAATTATTTAGAATTGAAACAAACTTGTTTGACTATGAAACCCTTCTATGCAAGGAGTTTAACGAATTTAACTATTTGTTCAAAATTGATACTGATGTACTCACTGGAGACTTACCCGGATTCAAAAATTTCGATGCATTCAAGAATACTTGGTTATATGTATGGAATGATCAAATTCCATGGGTTTCCAATAAATCAGTATTTTACGATGAACTAGTGCATAGCTGCGAGCCCATTCGCCTCAAGGACGAAACTTGTCAATGGCCAAGCTGTGATTGGAGGAATGACGGAATTTGTAATGGGGGCAATTTAATTGGCGTGACACAAAACGGAGATGATATTAGTTTTGCAGATTATAGTTGGTATGACTTGGTTAAAGATTGTGAAAGGAAAAACGAAGCCTTACAAGAGAAAGCAAGCATCGAGGGACTCAAGGAACTTCGCGACCCTAAGGATATGACATTTTTAGAATGGGTACATAAAAGCTTCAATGATTATACAAAGCTTGACCGAAGATTACAATGGAAACTTCAGAAGGAATGTGACAAAATTCAAGGAGATTGTGAATCAAGTAGTGAGGAGAGTTACCATCCTATTGAAGATATTAAGGGGATTCTTCATGAATCGAATAAAGAACTAGCAGAAGAACTTGAAGAATATCTTATTTCCAACCAAGAGTATAGCTTTGTCAACGATGACGTTGAATCATTCAAGAAGAGGAAATGTCAACTTCTTGGGATAACATATCAGAAATCTCCGACCTTCACTACTGAAAAATTTGAAGTGATTAAGTATTCCTTTGGACCGATGGAAGAATATGCTGCTATCAAGATTGGCGAGTTTAACGAGCTTACCCGATCCGAAGAAAATGTTGCAGAACTTTATGGTAACATCTCTCGAATGAAGGAAGAAGGATGGCACGTTTCAAGTGTAAAATAGGAGCTGAACGTGAGTCTAACTTGAAGAGTCTGGAATAAAGACAAGTGCTAACCGGGAGACAACCCAGAACTTTTTATCTATTTTTCTGAGTCGAGTCTATCAGACCTGCAGAAGATGCGACGCATCTCCATATGGAATGCGGCGTATCATCTACACTGGTTATATCTTATTTTATTTGTCCGCATTTTTATTTTTCGATTTTAAAACATTCTGTCAGTTTATTTAATGCGGCGTATCCCTGTTTAAGGATGCGACGCATCTTTTATTCTGATTCGTATTAATTCCAGGCTCGATAGGACGCATCTTCTTCCATAGGATGCGGCGTATCAACTGACCTGATGATTTAACGTTTTAATTTCTTAGGTTTTATTTTTACTAACTACTAATGTATTATGCAAGTTTGAACCTTCTTAACTCAGGTGTGTTAAAGTCTAGGTGGTACTATAGATTCCTGCACTTTTTGTGGAAACATCATTCATGAAGCTTAAACGTTCTAATCCACAAGGAAATGGATCTTTGCTCGTAAACGCATAATGGAGGATCATTCCTAGCAAATATCAGGGAAGTTTTTCTGTTCTAATTCTTTTATTTTCCAGTTTTTAACTTTTAAAACAAACAACGAGGACGTTGTTTAACTTAAGTGGGGGGATGGAGAATTAAAACACTTACTTGTCCAAACTTTTTCAAAATATGCTTAAAATGCACTTAATATATCAAAATTAAAAAAAAAATAGCATGTTTTTGTTTAAGTCTAAATTACATAGCCACACACATAACATTACTTTTTGCCTAAAAATCAAAAACTTTAGTGTGCGTGACTTGTAAACTTTAGAACTTGACTTGTATACTCTTCGAGACCACCATAATGAGTATTATCGATATAATTGGAGTGACTTGTCTAACTTGGTTAAATTCTAGGATTACACCCAAAAAGCCTTTATATGTTATGTAATATTAACTAACTACACTGGTTAGTTAACCCCCGTATAAACCCTTTTATTTACTCTCACTTTTAGAGTAAGATACCCCTAGAAAAACCCTCAGAGCCATTCCTTTCGTTTCTTACACCTTTGTTAAAATGTTTCGTTACACCATTAAACCTTAGCCTACCCTATAGATTGAAATCCGTGGTTAGTTACTTTAGGCAAAGTGTGTTTCCTTAAATTACATGTGTTCGCGTGCGTAATTTATTATCTTTGGTTAGGTCGGGAAATTGCACAATGCAATTGAAGTGAAAGTACATATTGTATATTTTTAGTTTATTTTTTTGTGTATTTAATACTTTCACTATTACAGTTATTTCTGAAAGTTATGAAAAGTATGGAAAAATTATCCGGAAAAATCGTGATAGAAAAAGTTGTGAAATTTTACACATTGTAAAAAAAAGAAAAAAAAATTAAAAATAGGAAAGAAAAAGAAAAAGAAGAAGTTGGAAGTTTGTTTTAACCAACTTATGTAAAGTTTTGTAAAGTGGGAGATATCACCACTATTTGTTGTTGTATATTATATTTATAGATTGAATGGGAGTTGGCTGTTACGGGAACGCCAACTAAGGTTATTCTTTCTTTAAGATTTTATTGAGTATAATTCGTGTCTACCTAAAGCGTGAGTTATTCAATGATATGAGTCTTATTCATGGGATGGTTGGGAAAGTAATTAACCACACTTAGGATTTTAATATATTTGTTTATTTTTTATTTTACACCAATTTATATCCCAAATATTATCCATACCCTATATCATTCTTCATCCAAACCTTTGATTTATTTGAGATTAGGGATTTGAACAATCTTAAGTATCATAGTCGTGGATTCGATTATGTATTTATGATTTTGTCGCCCTTTTTGATATAATATTATTGGTGAAGATTACTTGGTCCTATCTTTAGCCTATTCGAGTTAAGGAATTGAGCAATTGCGAGTATCGTGGTCGTGGATTCGATCATGTATTCGTAATTTTGTCGCCTTTTCTGGAATATGAGATCGATAGAGATTAAAAAGGATGATTAACCCTTAACCAACATACCCTTTTTACCGCTTTGGACTTGTTACTCCTTGGCTTTAGTGGGGGAGATGCGTATACTTGTCAAGCTTATGATACAATATTCGTCACAACTAGCAACTAAACGATTTAGAATTATTTTATATTGAAAAATTATTTTATTTCTACTTCGTTAAGTGGTTGATTGTGTGATTATGATAAAACGAATACGTGCTTAATTATTAAAAACAAATCCTAATACCTTTTAGGATACATTTTCATAAGATTAAATCTAAGGTTTACTTAGGGACAAGTAAAGTTCAAGTGGGGAATATTTGATGAACTCAAATAAGTACATTTTATTATCATCATTTATCTTATTTATTTGACTTGTTTTACTTTATTATGTATGAGAATAGGTGCTTTAATATTTACTTTAGTGATTCTCAAGTAAAAACAGGTAAAAGGTGAAACTTGGCGATTTTGGACTAATTATGGAACAAAAATGAGCAAGATGTCAAAAGTCTACTGAAACCCAGAAGATGTCAAAAGTCTACTGCAATATCATACTTAGATGAATTCGAAGATCATTTCCTGACTTTGAAGAATGTGCCGCATCTAATTATACCGTGCGCCGCATATGAAACTTTGGTCAAAGAAGAAGATCAAGCTCGTTCTACTCCAGATACGCCGCATTATACAATTGGCATACGGCGTATCACTATCAAGACTTCACCAGAATTAATCCAAGACAACTGAAGGACATGCGCCGCATAAAGATTCAAGTTACGCCGCATCTAAAGGCGGTGTACGAATATTTCAGAATAGAATAAGCTTGGACCCCACGCGAAGTTAAGTCAATGCGCCGCATCTACCAAATACATGCGCCGCATCGAACCCTCAGACAAAAACTATAAACACCCCAAGACCTAGACGAATTTTGTGTGCACCATAACCTTAAGGAGTCGAATTCAGACGAACAAGCAACACAAGACACGCCCCAAACGAAGATATTAGAGCTGTAAGAAGGTCCTGCATGTATTCAATTCATTAAGTAGTTTTGTTTTATTATAATAGTAAGCTTTAATTCATCAGGATAGATGGCCGGTAGTATGTGAGTACGCAAAATCAAATGCCCGCCTTAAAATCGCTTTCCCATCAATTAAAGTTTATATGTTCGATGTCTTTGGTGAATTTATATTAGTGCATTGATAACCTCTGTGTCTACCTGAGCACTGCTTGGGCTGCCATACCCCTTCCTCGCCTATTTAATCCGATGTCTTTGGATAAATAGGATAGTCATAAGTAATCATCAAGGGTTTACTCGACGATATAATAAAACCAACTGGAAAGGTTTAACTATATACATTTCATATAAAAATAGCAATAAAACAAGTGACAAGCTGCTTAATTATCAGGACAGGTCTTCTTATTGTCTCTATTATCCATCTATATACATGTATGCTATTCACTGATTTGTACTCATTAGTATTTACTGTTTAATTAATAACTAAAGTGTGCCAGTCTCTCTGATGCCTGGGTTTTGCAACCTATGCACTTAGGTTTTACCTCTCAAGGGATCTTAAGAAGCTTGCAATCCCCACCAGGCAGTGTACTTGACCGATGTAGTATAGTGAAGTGGCAAGTACCGAGGGATTGTTCGTTCAACTCAAAGAATAGTGTTCGTAAGGATTGAAAGTTATCTACTAGGTCTAGAGGTGAGGGATGATTCTTTTTGTATTTTTATATTTTATGAAAAGCAAGTAAAAATCTCGGGTTTTGGAAGGAGAGGCGGAATTAGTTGCTAATCAACTAACCCAAAAGCTACTACTTAAACTAATGTGCAAGAAAGTAAACTAGGGTTCTACAAGGGAAGTGAATGATGTCTACCTATGATGTATTACTCCTTGCTAGCTATCCAATTCTACCTATTGAGTTGTCACACCTTGTTTTAACTGATGGGTTGCATTCCTTAATACCATTCGTAGGGCCGTGTACGATCTTCCCTAACTCTATAAGCTCCTACTTCACTCCTATGTCGAGCCGACTAAAAGCTCCTAACATGGGATCACTAGAATTCGCTTATGCATTAAATACAACCATATAATCGTAGTACACATCGATTCATGTTTTTTAAGACGTTCAAGCAAGTTACCATATATGAGGTTAGCCAGTTTTCTTAAGCCTAACATCGACATCACCCAATCAAAACAAGAAACAATAGGAAGCAAGAATTATAAACTAAACCAACTAGATCTGTTGAAGTTGTCACGCCTTAATTGATGGAGATAGACACAAAATCAACAAGAAACCAATAAGATCTAATTAGTTATACACAAGTTTCACACAATCATAGGTAAACACTAGGTGATTTAGCAAAATATAATCAATGAAGAACAAGCAACAATAATAATGGAAGACATAATTAAGATAGAATCAAAACACCAATACAAGATGTTTTGGAGTGATTAAGACCCTATAAGTTGCTGGAAAAACACCTACCCTAACCCTAGAATCGGACTTAGGGTTTGGGGCTTAAAAATAACAAAATTATGAGGCTGTATTTATAGGCAATTTTCTGTCCGAGGGGGTCTGACGGCGTCAGCTCTAACAAGTGATGGCGTCAGTGATGCGCGTGGGATTGCGACCACGCAATAGGTTTTACCTCTCAAGAGATCTTGAGAAGCTTGCAATCCCACCAGGCAGTGTACCTGGTCGGTGTAGTATAGTGTAGTGGTAAGTACGGGGGATTGATCGTTCTCTCACAGGGAATAGTGTTCGTTAGGATAGAAAAACTACTCTAAAAGGTCTAAAGGTGAAGGAAGATTATTTTTGTATTTTTATATTTTATAGAAAGCAAGTAAAATCTCAGGTTTTTGGAGGAGTGGGCGGAATTAGTTGCTAATCAACTAACCCAAAAACTACAATTGAAATTAAAAATAAAATAACTATACTATTGTGGTTGTGAAAACTTATATGGAGACAAATGTGTTTACTTAGACTTCCTTACTCCCTAACTATCTTTTACCGGCTAATTGGTGTATGTATTACTTGCGTGGATGACGAGTGTATTCCTTAACAATTCATGGGGTGGCTGATGAGACGAAAAATGTTACGTTTTTAGGGGTCGGTTTGAGTCCTAATTCGTATGTTTTTGGTTTGGATTTCACCCAAAGTCGTTTCTTTTCTCATTTTAGGTACTTTTGAAGGGAAAATCACAAAAGAAGCATTTTCGGGCGTTTTCGGAGTGAAAAAGTGCGGAAAACAACAAAAACTCAAAAGACCTTGAAGATTACTGAAGGTGACGCCGTCACACTCTACAAGGTGACGCCGTCAGGAGCAAGTGAAGTCCAGGATTGGAAAAATACTCGTGAGGGGCCAGAGAGTTCGTAGTGCAATTTGATGACGCCGTAAACCAAGGCCGTCAGATCTGGAACCAGCAATTATGACCACGTCAAGGAAGGCCGTCAGAAAACCCTAATCGCCGAGCTGACGACGTCACCTATTGGGCTGACGCCGTCAGCCCGCGTTCTCTATATATATAGAACGATTTTTCATAACTAAGAAAAAAACCGAGTGGAACTTTAGTCGAATTTTGGAGTGGAGAACTGTAGGGTTAAACCCTAGAACGTGTATTAGACACCTTATAGGGTATCCTAACCCCTCTAACTTGCATGTTTAATCCAAGATAAGTCTTTATTCATACAATATGTCTATGTGTTGTGTGATTTATGCTTGTGCTTGTCTTTCTTTCAACATGCTAGGCTAATTTACTTTGTGTTTGCTTAGATCTAATGAAACCTAACTATTGATTATCATGTGATGTGTATGTTGTGATTGTATTTGGGTGAATGTTTCATCTACGTTAGACTAGAGAAAACTGGCTAATCTCCTATACGGTAACAAGCTTGAACGTCTTTAGAAACGTGAATCGTATGTGCGTTATCGATTTTAAGGTAGTATTTCGTGCATAGGTTGCTATCGGTGAGCTCATGATAGGATGCTTGACGTATCGTCATAGAGTGAGGTAGGAACTTATAGTGTTAGGGAATTGAACGCACTCCCTACGACTTGTTAGGAATACACCTGTCATCCACGCAAACTCAACATACTAATTACATGGTAAAAGATAGTTAGGGAGTAATGAAATCTAAGTAAACACTATTCTCCACCACAGATTTTCTCTAAAACCAAAAATACAAAAATATAAGTAGCTTAGAAGTAGATAACTTGGGTTAGTTGACTAGCAACTAATTCCGCCCTATCCTCCTAAACCAGAGATTTACTGCTTTCATAAAAATATAAAAATACAAAAAGAATCTTCCTCCACCCTTAGACATAGATTAGAGTAGCTTTTAGCCTAACGAACACTATTCCCTGCGAGAGAACGATCAATCCCCCGGTACTTGCCACTACACTATACTACATCG
>LBNU01026821.1:62480-81612 GCA_014162995.1 Artemisia annua | reverse complement strand
TCATGATATGAGAGGGATACTTTTGGCAAAGGTGATACTTAGAGATATCTGGTGGAGGATTGATAGCATAAGAAGAGGTACTTTTGCGTTGGTTTGCTAGCCATTAACATGTTGTTAATAAACACGAATAGAGTGTTTCATAAATCAAGTGTAAAATGATTAGAGATAAACAAGTAACAATTTGGTAAGTAAACGAGCATGTATCTCCCCCCAAATAGTTTAAGATAGATAAAAAGAAGGGATGAACCATTAATCACTTGCGAGTGAACGCGAATTTAGTGAATAGATCTATTGGCAGTTGACGCCCCATTTGAAGTTAGCCTGAAATGGTAACCAAATGCACTTTGTTCGAATATAAATAGGAAGTTGGCAAACTCCTACGACGAGGGCACTATC
Source organism: Artemisia annua (assembly GCA_014162995.1). Classification (NCBI taxonomy): domain Eukaryota; kingdom Viridiplantae; phylum Streptophyta; class Magnoliopsida; order Asterales; family Asteraceae; genus Artemisia; species Artemisia annua. The sequence goes on along the minus strand of LBNU01026821.1, from coordinate 81,216 downwards.
ACCTACATCATTTCATGATGTGGGCTATTTATATCATTTATGATATCACCCTATGTTAAGGTTTGCGTGTCATGAGGCTTAGGGCAATATCCTACACTACAATGCTATTGTTTCACTACTACTTGACTTGTGTTCAGATGTTTTATACAAACACTATGGACTTACTCAACTACCGACTTGAGTAAGAAGATTGAATAAACTATGGGCGTATAACAACGTAGCCTACTACTCACTTTATCAATATCTGGATTTATTACAAAATATCACTCAACTTGGAATCTATTGAAAATCAAATGTTTAATATAAACTCTATGAACTCACCAACCTTTGTGTTGACACTTTTTAGCATGTATTTCAGGTTTCTAAGGTGGTAACTTATTCTTGGAGGCGCTTGGCAAATGGCATGGCATGATCATAGATGACTCTGATAAACAATTGGGACCACTTCATTTATTTTATGGGCCTATTTCCGCAATACTTTTGAAATATGTAAACACATTGTTTTTAATAGTGAAATTTATTCTAAACGGTTGAGATAAAAACCGTTCTTTTTACTTTGTGTTGTGATACCGATTTCGTAGCACCCCAATGCATGTACGCTTCCGTTGGAAACGATTTTGGGGGTGTTACATCTTTTATTTGGGTTTAAGGTGAAGGATACTGGCTTATGTTCAAATATCTCATACAGAAACATAATAGATCGCTGGCGCGCATTTTTAATAAGTAATAACGGATGGTCACTAGATTATACCTTGGATCGCTGGCGCGTCATTCGCATAATGGATGGTCACCAAAACGTTCTCTAGATTGCTGGCGCGTCATTCCATTACCAAAAACACGGATGGTCAGTAAAATATTCATGCACTAAATATTTCACAAAGCCAAGACTTAATTCGAATGCTCAAAGGTTAACAATGAATTAGGTAATTTGGTAAGGTTTAGAATGAGACATGGGAGAGTTTCTACAAAATGAAAAATAAAAACCAAGTTCAATTTTCGTTCCCCGAATCTTTATACCACAAATGATTATTCTCCAAACACCATCGATTGTTACTCCGCACTTCATACACTTTTTATTCCTCTTATTAGCTTTATTGACTAATTGATACTTTACATAATATAGCTCATTGGCTATTTTTATTTATTTATTTATTTATTTATTTTTTTATTTTTTTTTTATTTTTTTTTTACAAAACATTCGTCACCCCCACACTTCGGATGAGCATACGCTACAAAAAATACAAATAAGAGTAGCGATCTCCTTCTTCGTTGAAACAACATATACACATATCAAAATGTGGTCAACGCATAATCATCAAAAAAATAAAGATTTTTCGAACTTCAAATGAACTTGATTTAGGTAAGGCTAAGGTGTAAACTGTAAAATATTTTTGTATTTTTCTAGATTTAATCAAAAGAAAAGATAGGCTCAGACGGTGTAACTAGGGGTATCTAGCGTTAAAGATAAACGCTAACAAATAGGTTCCAAATACGAAGAACAAACTAATCGATGTGATTAGCAAAAATAGTAAAAGGATGGCTATTTGGTGTAAATCCTAGGTTGCCTCTTATCATTTGAATATGTTTTATCACCCGAAAGTGATTTTAACCGTAATGCATAACAAGTACAAGTTCTAGAATTAACACAATCACCGGCACACTCATAGCAAAATATATAGCATAAGAAATGCTTTATACAAAAAGGCTTAAATCCTCACAATTTAAGGTGAAAACTATAACATGTACTAGTAAATGTCATCAATTCCAAAATGAATTTGCTCTAATACTTGATTAAGCTCCAAAAATTTTCAAATACCCTTATTTTTACCATTAAAACAATCTTACTACTTATGCGTTAAAACAACTAGATTTTCAAGGGCGAACGAATTCTAGTTACTTGAATTCACAACAAATCCTAAGAATTAAAAATAAACCTATTTTTCCTATTTTCTTCCCTCCCCCACACTTAAGTTTTGCATTGTCCTCAATGTAATAAAAATATAGTAAAATGATGAATAGTGATTGATGAATAGTAACTTGTGAATAGTAATTGGAGAAATGTCCTGAAAATGCGGGTTGTGACATTCTTCCCCCCTAAAAGGAACTTCGTCTGCTAGGGTGTAACATGCAGGATTCCAGGAATTAAGGTATTGGTTTATCCAGAAATTTTCCGGAAACTAAACATAAAAATTCTGTCAGATTAGTTCTGACGGCGTCAGGACTTACAACCTGACGACGTCAGGCAGTAATTTTCAGAAAATTATGCAAGTTTTGTTTTTCTGCCGGGATTGTGAAAATTTACTAAATCTTTAACTCCAGGAATCTGCAAACATTCATTCCACAAGCATTATATCCTTATATAGATTTTACCGCTGATTTTACGCGATGTTTGCCTAGATTATTTTCTCAGGTTTAACAGGTTATATTGGACAAGGAGACGTACATAGAATAAAGCTTTTGGCGCTGCTTTAATCTTGAAGCTTCTACATCATCTTGAAGGAAGATTTAGCCATGTTACCACACCATCCACACCAAACGAATCAAGGGAGTATTTGTTTCATTCTTTTATTTTCTTTACTTTTACATCTTTTTATTAAACATTGGGTACAATGTTCAGCCTAAGTGTAAGGGGGTAAATGAAGACGCCTTAGAAATTACAATTTCACTTGATTTTGTTTGTTTAATGGTAGATGTGTAATAAAACTGAGAGAAATATTTGTTAGGGCAATTTTAGCACCAAATTTAAATTTTTTTACAACATATAGGAGTGAAACTTTAGTCTTAATAAGCGTCTCATGAATAGGAGTTGTATTACTAGCACAAAAACCGTGCCACTCAAAAAAATTTTCCCCCAAATATGTGAGGTTCGCCCCTAGAATTGTTAGGAAAAGCATCTATGCTTGTGTGTGTACCGGTAGTACTTAGATTCTAGAACTTGCGTTAGTGACCATCCCAAGTCCACAAGTGAGACTACATTCGTGTAGATTAGGATTAACTACATGATAAGAGGCATTAGGATAACCCTTGTTTTAAACCTGTATTATAATTACATTTGCTACATTGGTCAAGTAATTCTCCCACACCTTTGCGATGTACCCATTTTTGGTACACGATACCCCTAGTACACCCCTCAGAGCCTATCCCTTTCGTTTCTAACTTTAAGCATCATACTTAAAGGAAGAATTTGTTTACAGTCCACCCCAAATGTACACCCAAATCGCCTTAGCCTACCTTGTATGCACTCATCTTTAGTGCAATATTGTGACAACATTTGTTTAAACCCTTAGTTAATTGTCTAATTGATTACATGTTTGCTAAGTCGAGTCATATCTTGTACATATTGTTTTGAGACGATTGGGACTCATGGGTAAAGTACTAATGTAATGGAGTAATGGGGAAGAAGTCAATTATTACCCCATATGTGCGTTAATATTTTAAAATACTCAAAGTTTTTCGATTATCTTAATTCGAGTCATTAGAATAGTTGTTTGTAAAGTATGTAAAAGTTCAAGTGTAAGGGGAGAACCGAGGCCCCTATGATGTATTATTTTGGATGGTAGGGCAAGAGTGTATGCAAAAAAAAAATAAAAAAAAAATAAAAAAAAATGGGAAAAGAAAGAGAGAAAAATCATACGGACTACCATCCCGTTTCCTTATATGTTTATTTATGTTTTTGTTATTTTCTAATTAAATTAAGTTGAGTCGAGTCTTGGCTTAGCAACGCCGCATTGTACATGTATTTGATCAAGATAATTAACTCGCCGCCAGTAAAATATCCTTTATTCCAACAAACCGTGTTTATCATATCCCTACACCTAACATTACAACCCTTGAAAAGCCCTCTTTGATAGTTTATCTTAGATGCTTACGCCTAGTGGAGGAGGTTTTTGATCCTTTCCCAAGCCTATGGTAATCTATTTGCTATGACAGGTAGTAAGTGATATTTTTCCATTTCCATTTAGTTATATAGGTTTATAACACCCGAGAGATGAGAGTATCCAAACACTATTTGTGAGGTGCTAGTATATGATTTCCGTGCTTGTTATGACTAGGGTGGAATGACTATTTGTTGTAATTACTTTTATATTACTATTAAATGACCCCTAGCTCATATTTTTATTGGAATAAAAGCGCATTTGCTTGAGTACAAGCAAATCTTAAGTGTAAGGGTATTTGATGAGGCGAAAATTGTTACACTTTTAGGGGGTCATTTAATCCTTAAATCGTTATTTTATGATCAAATATTACCTTAAATCGTTCCTTTTGTCATTTTAGATACTTTTGGGTGGAATTCTGGAAAAATTGCATTTTGGACGTTTTTGGAGCATAAAAGTGAAGAAAACGACAAAGTCTCAAAGCATGCTGGAAATCCTACCTGACGGCGTCAGGAGTTACAAGCTGATGTCGTCACTTGAAGACAAAGGAGTTGGATTGAGACCTTACCAGAAGCCCAAGTAAGAATTCAAGACTTTACACCTGACGGCGTCAGGTGTTAAAAAGTCCAGGCCGTCAGGTGTATTGCTAAAGAGAGACGGCCCAGAAGGATTACAAGGTGACGGCGTCAGAAGTGGATCTAGGTGATCCAAAACCCTAAACACGGAGGGTTGACGGCGTCGGAACTTATAACCTGACGCCGTCAGAATGTAAAATCTATATATATTTTAGGATTTTCTTTCATTAAAGTGTGCAACTTTTGTGAGAACTTTAGGGATAAACCCTTGATCGAATTTACTGTGTTTTTCAAGGGCTTTCCACCCTTGTTTCATCCATGCTTAATTAAACATAAGTGTTCCATTAATCATTCAATATGTCTATGTGTTGTTTGATTTTATCTTATGCTTGTCTTTACATTAACATGCTAGGCTAGGTTTTTTTCTTGTGTTTGCTTAGATCTAATGAAACCTAGCTATTGCTTATTGGTTATTGGTTTGTTATTAATTTTTGTGGGTGGGTGATATCGATGTTTGGCTTGGAAAAACTGGCTAACCTACAATTGGTAACATGCTTGAACGTTCTAAGAAACATGAATCGGATGTGTACTACGATTAACTTGGTTGTATTTAATGCATAAGTAATTATTAGTGATTTCACGGTTTGGATACTAAACGTGTCGCCATAGGATGAAGTATGCGCTTATAGAGTTACGGAAGATCTTGCACGGCCCTACGAATGGTATTAAGGAATACAACCCGTCATCCACACAATTGTAACAAACTAATCAACCGGTAAAAGATAGCGAGGGAGTTATGAAATCTAATTAAACACACTTTTCTCCATATAAGTTTCACAACCTTTTACTTTCTTGTTATTTTATTTTGTTTGCATTTGTAGTTAATTGGGTTAGTTGACTAGCAACTAATTCCGCCCACTCCTTCAAAACCGAGATTTTTACTTGCTTTTCATAAAACATAAAAATACAAAAAGAATCATCCCTCACCCTTAGACCTAATTAGAGTAGTTTTCAATCCTAACAAACACTATTCCCCAAGTAGAACGATCAATCCCCTGGTACTTGCCACTACAATATACTACATTGGTCAGGTACACTGCCTGGTGGGGATTGCAAGCTTCTCAAGATCCCTTGAGAAGTAAAATCTCTTGCAAGGTTGCAAAACGACGCATCAGCTATCAAACGCATTCTCGAAAAGACAACTGGATACAATCCGAAGGGGTGGTCAGAAAAGTTGAATGATGCCCTATGGGCGTTTCATACCGCTTATAAGACGCCAGCGGGATGTTCCCCATTCCGCCTTGTATACGGAAAAGCATGCCACCTACCGGTCGAAATTGAACGCGGGGCATATTTGGCTTTGAAACAATGTAACATGGATATGGAAACTGCCGCCAAGAAGCGTTTATGCAACTCAATGAACTCTATGAGCTAAGGGATGAAGCCTAAAAAAAGAATAAGATCTACAAAGAAAGAACTAAGAGATGGCATGACTCAAGTCTACTTGGGGATAAAGCATTCACTATTGGAGAAAAAGTGTCGCTATTCAATTCTCTACTAAAGATGTATACGGGAAAACTTAAATCAAGGTGGACGGGTCCGTTTGTTGTTAAAAAGGTGTATCCATATGGGACTATTGAAATATGTGATAAAAATGGTTATCTATTCAAGGTAAATGGACAACGAGTTAAAAAATACTTCGATAATCAAATTGAAGACACGGAGAATGAGGTGGTAGAGTTCGAACCCGAGATATTTGAATAGGAGCTGAACGTGAGTATAACTTGAAGACTTTGGAATAAAGACAAGTGCTGACCGGGAGACAACCCGGAATTTTTATCTTTATTTTTCTGTTTGTNATACTTCGATAATCAAATTGAAGACACGGAGAATGAGGTGGTAGAGTTCGAACCCGAGATATTTGAATAGGAGCTGAACGTGAGTATAACTTGAAGACTTTGGAATAAAGACAAGTGCTGACCGGGAGACAACCCGGAATTTTTATCTTTATTTTTCTGTTTGTGTCGAGTCTGTCAGACCTACAGAAGATGTGGTGCATCTCCGTCATAGGATGCGGCGTATCATCTGCACTGGCCATATCTTTTATTTTTCTGCATTTTTAATTTTAGACTTTAAAACATTCTGTCAGTTTATTTAATGCGGCGCATCCCTGGTTAAGGATACGCCGCATCTTTAATTCTGATTCGTATTAATTCCAGGCTCGATAGGGCGCATCTTCTTCCATAGGATGCGGCGTATCGACTGACCTGATGATTTTCAGTTTAATTTTTTAGGTTTTATTTTCACTAACTACTAATGTATTATGCAAGTTTGAACCTTCTTAACTCAGGTGTGATAAAGTCTTGGTGGTATTATAGATTCCTGCACTTTCTGTGGAAACATCATTCATGAAGCTTAAACGTTCTCATCCACAAGAAAGTTGATTTTTGCTCAAAAGCATAATGGAGGATCATTCCGAGCAAATATCAGGGGAGTTTTTCCGTTCTAATTCTTTTATTTTCCAGTTTTTAGCCTTTTAAACAAACAACGAGGACGTTGTTTAACTTAAGTGGGGGGATGGAGAATTAGAACGCTTACTTGTCCTAAACTTTATAAAATATGCTTAAAATACGCTTAATATATCAAAATTTTAAAAAATTTAGCATGTTTTTGTTTAAGTCTAAATTACATAACCGCACACATAACCTTATTTCTTCCAAAAATTAAAACTTTAGTGTGCCGGTGACTTGTAAACTTTAGAACTTGGCTTGTATACTATTCGAGACCACCATAATGAGTATTATCGATATAATTGGAGTGACTTGTCTAACTTGGTAAATTTCTAGGATTACACCCAAAAAGCCTTTATGTGTTATGTGATATTAACTAACTACATTGGTTAGTTAACCCCCGTATAAACCTGTAACAACCCACAAAATCTCATCACTATCATTCCCATTACGAATACCTATAGTAGGTATTTCACAGGTAAATTTTTGCTTTTTATGTGCATTCATTACTTCATGACTCTCTAGACTTGCCCACGTATCCTCACAAGCAAAATAACTCAACACTTACACCCTATAAACCCCTGGTATGTCAAGCATAAGATCACAACAACACCATAATAAGTAATTTACCAAACTAACACACTAAACTTACCACTAAACCATAACAAACCCTAAACAAACCCTAATTAGGTCTATGTGCTTACTAAACCCTATATGCTTAGTTAAACTAGTTTGAAAGTGTCCAAGGCTTAAGTATGAGTAACCTTAGGAAAGGATACTTTAGGACCCTTAGGCACTAGTACAACCCATTAGAGCTTAGGTACAAGTCCCTTAGGCATAAAACCATAACTAGGTTATAACTTCCCGAAAACTAGGTCAAACCTTCCCAAATCTTTCCCATAAGCTACCACCACTTAGTATAAACCCCTTAGGACTTAGGATTAGTCACTAAACACTCTTAGGAACCTAACTTAGGCACTAAACCCTAAGCAAAACCCTAAACTCTCTCTAGGCAAAACTAGGTTAGAACTAGACCTAAACCTTAAAACTAGGTTACTATAGCACCTCAAACCTTACAACCAAGCACCCTAGCGCCTTCCCCTAACCAACCTAGAACCCTATCACCTTACAAGCACCCACACAAGGAGGTGCATCACCTCCTTGTCACCACATTCAACCTCTCGGCCTATTACCACCACTAAACCCTAAACCGACCCTTATAACTGCCATAGCAGCCCCTACCTATCCCATAGCTTCCCTTAGTCTCCCTCTAGCTCTTCCTAGTCACCTCCCCCCTCCTCGACACCTCTTTCTTCCCTTACTTGGTCGCTACTCTAAACGACCCTATAAATAGGGCTCGTACACTTTCATTTCAACTCACCCCATTTCACTTCTTTTCACCTCACACCTTCTGGTGCTAAGGGTAGTAGTAGTGACCTAGTAACGTTAGAAGTCGAGTGCTATAGGTCTAAGACCTTTTCGAGTTCCATTTTAGGCCGAGAAACCCTAAAACCCTAGTTAACCCCTCGTTAACCCTTTCCTAACCTAGTAAGCCTTCACTTTTAGTTCTTTTAGCTTTAGTTTAGTATTAGGATAGTATTAGGATGCCTTAGAACCCATAGGATCCCTTGTCTAAGCCTTGAACACTAGAACTAGTTAGTTTTCATTTCTAAACCCTAAATAGAGTCGATTGCCTTTTATGTGCTATAAGCCCTTTACATAAGCTAAAATCTGACTTAGGTAACTTAGATAAACTAAAATTAGTTAAACATAAGCTAGGAAACCTTTTTGTTTCATAAAAATATAGTTTGCATGGAATTAGGACTAGTTTTGCAAAGTTTTCCATGCATAGGGGTATATATGGTAATTTTCTGAAAATATAGAGTCTAGGGACTATTTTTGACATTTCTTAGAAGTTATAAGTATAAAGACCCTTTTTTCAAAATTATAAAACGCTAGAATAAAAAGTTAAAAAGTTATAAACTTAAAAGGACTAGTTTTGCAAAAGTTATAAACTTAAGAGTATAAATGGTAAATATAGAAAACTAATAAGTCCAAGGGTCATTTCTGTCATTTTTTTTAAATACATAAGTATAGGGACTAATATTGTTAAGTCTAGATAGTTGTAAACCTAAGTAATATAAGTATTATAAGTCTAGGGTAGATTTTGTAAATATACTAAACTTAAAGGGTATAAAGTAAACTATTTCATATATATAGCAAACCTATTTTAAAGTTAGAAGCACAACACAATACTAGGGAGATTCATGTGAGGAGTTCTATGTGGATATTTCGATCTGACGAGTTTGTTGGGTTTACCATTTAAAGTGCCCTGACTCCTCAAACGATTATTGCATATACTTCTGAATTATGATGGCCCGAACGGTGTTATGTTATAACTAAACCTTAATAACAACATGACTCAATAGTAAGGAGCTTCATGTGAGGAGTATTAACTTCTGAATTATGATGGCCCGAACGGTATTATGTTGATAACATAATACAATAGTAGGGAGCTTCATGTGAGGAGTCTTATACTTTTGAATTGTTGTCACACCCTAAATTTACCTGTTATATGGCAGCGGACTTGAATACCTGGGTGTAACGATCATGGCATCTCATACAAGGTTATATTGAACGACCTAAAGTGTCGTTTAGTAAAATACAACGTTTGATCATTATTTAAAACAAACAGAGTTTACAAACATAGGTCCCATAAGGTTTTACAAATTTATTGAAAACAAGTACGACAAGATCAAACGATACATAAGTGCAATGAAGTAAAAGAGTGAGACGCGTCGACTCCTCGACTCCATGAAGGTCCAAATGCATGTCACATGAGTACCTTAGTTACCTGAAAATACATTGCTAAAACGGTCAACAATAATGTTGGTGAGAAATCATAGGTTTATAAAATGAAATGTTATACGGTAACCTCAAGTATAATATGTATGACAAAAGTCAAATGAAAAATAGTACAATAGCCCTTAAGCTCATGACCCCGAAGCTAGACTGTATGTAATGCTCCTCCAGAGTGTTTTGCCAGACACTCTAATAATGATAAAAATGAAATGCATCCGTTTGACTGTTGGTATATCCAATGCGGATGGAGGCGTCACCCTCAATAGATCTATCCACTCACTCTCGCTTATGTACAATTAACGGTTCATGATAATAGGGGAACTTTCATAGGCATATGTGGTAACTTAAGCATTGTACTTGAATTTGTATACTTAGGTCCGTACAAAAATGGTGCAATGTATTCTCCCCCGTGGGATTTGAAATAATAATGAAATGTAAACGGGGCTATGAAAACTCACCTTAAGTGATGGTACAATATGTAGTGAATGAACTGAAGTGATGAGGTGCAACTTCTAGCCGCAACCTAAAATGAATGTATGTAATCTAATTTAGATTATGAAATGAATTCGTATATGCACTTGCACTTATAATCTATACCACTCGTATTAATTCAAAATATGTAATATTGTCGAAAATATAATTTATATTATCGTATTAAGTCATAATTAATATTACATGTTCATATAGTGTAATAATGTTGTACGATAGTTATTTGGTGATAAATTGTGAAAATACAAGTTTTCGTCGTAAATATTATACTTAGTAATTTCTGAAATACGGCTAAAAATGGCTTCAGAAAACTAGTTGTAAATCAGTGAATATTGAGAGTTAGGAAACAAAATTGGTATTTCTGGAAATCTTAGCACCAAGCCTAAATATGTTCAGTAGTGAAGTTTTGTTCAATGTGCACAGATTTTAAGATAAATGGTCGAAAAGTATGGTGTTTCGGCCAAAACTGCCATTTCTGGGCAGTTTTTGTGAATGTTTGGATGGCTGTAGATTACTCATTTTAAGTCCAAATGACAAACGGCTTTTTGATTTGAAAACGAGGCCAGGTGCTCTAACTTTTGTTCCTTGGAGTCCCAACTCCAGAACTAAGTCATTTGACGGGAAAATGGCTCCCAACATGGGTGTTTGTAGATTTTCTAGTTTGTCTTAAAAATATACCAAGTGTTAGTGCTGATGGAAATTTTTAGTAAACATATATCTTTGAAAATTCATAACTAATTCATTATAAGTCCGTTTCTCGAGTTCTTTATATCCCCGAAAAGGTAAAAAGGTGTACTAACATATTTTCAACAGTTTGGTATGTTTTGACAAGGTCTAAGGCTCGTTTTTGGTCAATATATTTCGTACATCAGCAACATATTTTTCCGAAAAGTGTATATATATAGTGTAACTTGTTTTTGTCATAACTTTTTCATCGTAAGTCCGTTTTTATCCGTTCTTTCGACCATGAATTCATCTAAAAGTGTATTTTCTAGTTCTTGGGTCAAAAAGTAACCAAAACTTACTGAGTTTAATAAATTTTGCAAATAGGGACAGTAGTGAAATATATTGTCTTAAAAATGGTTTTTACTAGTTTATACTTTTCCAAGTCCATCACCAACAACATCAACAATCCCTTAATCTACCATACACCTTCCTAGGGTGTCATGGGTTCTCTAAGATCATTTTTCAACCATTTTTCCATAGGTTCACTAGTAATTCATTTTATAGATAAAAATGATATAAAACATAAGTTTAGTGGTATAGATTTTACATGCTTGTACATAGACAATTAGAAATACATAAACCTTGTAAGAAATTTGGTAGAACTTGTGAGAAATAAAATGGTAGACTTACTTGGATGGTTAGTAATTTTTAAGAAGAAAAATCCTACTAATCCATAGGTTTATATCTCAAAACCTTGTAATGGATGATATCTAGTTCTTGTAAATAATGTTGTATTTGAAAAATCTTTGTCTTCCCTTGGTGTTTGGTGGTGAACGAGCACAACAAGAGAAAAAGAGGAAGAAAATAGTTTTCTTGATAAAAAATAAACACACCATGCAACTATGTGAATTTAGGTGAGACATGGAGTTTATATTGGTGGATTATGAGGTTTCCAAGTGTCCTTGGACACTTAGTGGCCGGCCACCTCACAAGAGGTGGTGTCTTGGTCACCATTTTGTACAAAATTATTTTTACGGGGTAACGTTTAGTGTATAGTTTTGTAATTTAACGTTATCGGGTACCGGGTTAATTAAAAATAAATTATAACGGGACAAGACGGGATATAATAAAGTTGTAAAAATTATAAAAATATAATTTTTGTAAACATTGGGTATTTTGATAGTTATTACTTTGTTGGTACAATTTATGTTATATATAAGTTCAAGTAATGATTTAATATTTGGTAACTTACCAAAATATATAATATATAGTTTTATAAACCTTAGTGGAAAAATAACTAATATATAAATATATTAGTGCTCTAGTGGAATTTGTTTGGTGTATTGGTTAAAAACTATAATCATGTGTTATTATTTATTTGAAGATAAATAAATAAGTGTAACTTGAAATTATATATTCTACGAGTGGGATAGAGTGCAAATGATGTCATGATGAAATGTAGACTAATCCTAGTCTATGAAATGTATGATGAGTGATAATGTGACTTAACCTACCCGGTTTCGTCAAATGAATATCCGTAAACCTAGTTTACGTGAAATGATGAATTGAAATTCTGTGAATAGGAAAATGTTAAGACATAGGAAAGTGACCTGAAATTGAGAATTATGACTGTCGCCCACCCAAAAAGGAATTCAGTCCCTGAATTCAGCGGGTGTTGGTCTTGGAAGTTGACTCGGTTAAAAGATGCGGGTATTTGAGTCGCATTTGGTCTTCCCGTTCCTAAGTAAATTCGGGACCTCTTCTAGAATTCCAGCAAACTTTCACGATAGGAATTCGACTTTGCTTCAGTTGTTTGACCTCACGGTCCATGATTTCTGCGGGTTCTTCCACAAAGTTAAGCTTATCATCTAGCTGAATTTCTTCTAGTGGAATGACAGACGTTTCATCAGAAAGACATTTCTTGAGATTTGAGACATGAAACGTGTTATGAATGTTGCTGAGTTCTGACGGAAGCTCAAGCTTGTAAGCTAACGGACCAATTCTTTCCAGAATCTTAAATGGCCCAATGTATCTCGGGTTCAGCTTCCCGCGTTTCCCAAATCGTATCACGCCCTTCCAAGGCGAGACTTTCAACATGACTTTTTCCCCAACTTGAAATTCCAATGGTTTGGGTCGAATATCTGCATAGCTTTTCTGTCGACTTCTAGCCGTTTCGAGTCTTTCTCGAATCTTAATTATCACCAACTTCGACCCAACAAACTGGTGAACGGCACTTACGACCATAAAGTGCCTCAAATGGTGCGGCTTTTATGCTAGAATGGTAGCTGTTGTTATAAGAAAACTCGATCAATTGCAAATGGTTAGCCCAACCATTTCCAAAGTCGATCACACATGCCCTCAGCATGTCTTCAAGTGTTTGAATCGTCCTTTCACTCTGACCATCGGTCTTAGGATGGTAGGCAGTGCTCATGTCTAACTTAGATCCAAAAGAATCTTGCAACGATCGCTAAAAGTTTGTCTCTAACAAGTGTTTCTTTTAGTTTTATTACACAATTACTATCAAACAAGCAAAAATCAAGCATAATGGTATCCTATGAGGTATCATTAATCTACCCTTTTTTACCCCCCCCCCTTACACTTAAGTTGAACATTGTCCCCAATGTTCTAAAATAAGAAATGGAAGAGATAAAAGGTTAACAGAATGAAATCGGATACTCCCCTGATTCGTTCTTTATGCAAGTGAAGTAACATGGTTAGATCCTCCTCCAAGAAGATGAACTATCAAAGCTTCCCTTCCAGTATATGCATCATCTTCTTGTCCTAAATAACCAGTTAACATGGAAACACTACAAGAAACCTCGCGTAAAATCGGCGGCATTATTCATATATATATATAGACGTATACCTAGAAAGCAAGTAAGATATAATGCTTGTGGAATGATTTTTTCTACAGATTTCCTGGAATTCATAAGAGAGATTTTAACAAACATACAAGTTCCGTTAGTAAACTTTAATCAACAAATAAATTCCAGATTTTTGCACCTGACGTCGTCAGGTATTAACTCCTGACGCCGTCAGAGTGTTCTGACAGAAAGTTTAAGTTGAGTTTTCGGAAAATTTCTTGGAAAACCTTTGGCTCAATTCCTGGGAATTCTGCAGAAAAAATCATTATGACTCGACACAAGCATTTGACTATAACAAGTACGAATATGTAAATTAATTTCATTGTTATGATTCATGTTCATTCGTTCTATATTAACCGATTTGGATGTCTCTTACACTTAGCTTTTGCGAATTACCTTTATATGTGATTAAGACGAAGTTAAAAACAAAATAAAGCATTTTCACAATTTAGTTTGAAGCATGAATCAATAACAAGAAATATAATTTACATACGGAAACAAATAAACACAAAAACACACAAAACATGGGTTGCCTCCCAAGAAGCGCTTTTCTTTATTAATGAGTCTTGTAGCTAGACTCGAGGCCTTCCTTCATCTAGTGTCGCTTATGCTCACGTACCCAAGCGTGAGCCATCTAATGGTCGCCTCATCCTTCTTATAATCATCATTAAGCTCTAAGCATCCGCGGAAGTACCTATTATTCTTCTCATGGGGGTACTTAAGTCCTTTTCTAATATCGTTCTCACTCAATATATCACAGGGGGGAAACCTATTACACTTCTCAATAGAAAACATTTTATACCTAGGGTGTGCGCGGGGCATTTGATAAACAAAATCCTCATCCCCATCTGAGAAGGTAATTAACCCTTCCACTAGTTTCTCATCTAAGTTGGTTAACCTTTTGAAGGGCTTCCCAAACACAACTTGGGTAAGGTTACTATCAATAAACTCTCTTAGATCTTCCATAACCATAAAGTCCGTTTGATAGGTAAAGCTCCCCACAAACACATGCAAAGTCTTAGCCCTAGCAATAATATTATCCCCTTGATACTCTAACTCGTTTGCCATGATTTTATTGTATTCAGCACGTGAAATGATGTTCATTGGTAAAGATGAATTAAGGTAAGCATCAAAGCTTCTAAATCCAATTTTGCAAGGGAATTGCATGTTAAACAAACTATCCTTCTCAATCTTTGTCCTAGGGTCAATATAGTTTAGAGGGTTAGCTCTTTCATTCCCTTCAGGGTCATCAACTACTTCCCCATTCCCTAGGTCTTCATCGGAATCCGTGAGAGGTGTTTGGGCGTGAGGAAACTTTAATTCAGTTCTCAAATACCTCAGTGGAAGAGATTGGAATTAATGATTCATCAAGATATCCTCCTGATGAATATCACCCTGAGTCTAGTCCTTCAACTCAATATCAAGCTGATGCTGATTTCTCATACTACATCATTCCTCACAACCTCCCTCAACCAACCATCAATGAGTTTGTTGAAGATCAACAAGTCCCAAATGAGATAACTCATACTGAACCAGATGATCAGGAACCTGTTGAAAACAACATCCAAATTGAACTCACTAAAAACTAGGTTTCTGAGGAACCTCAGGCACCTATTCTTGAACCCACTCCACCTTCCAATCAAGCATCAACAAGCTCAAATTCCTATCCCAGACCTCAGGAAAGATTGTCTAGACACCAACACATTGAGCTTGTCAACATCATTGGTGAACCTGTCTTTGAGGGAATGTTTACCAGAAGCATGGCTGCCAATCTCACTGCAGCCTCAGCCAATGAGTCTCTATATGTGGGCTTCATATCTACCATAGAACCCAAGACTATAAAAGAAGCCATGAAACATCCAAGCTGGGTTCAGGCTATGCAAGAGGAGCTTGAACAATTTGACAAGAATGATGTCATGAACTTAGTCGAATGCCCTCAGGGTGTTATTGTCATTGGCATGAAGTGGGTGTTCAAAAACAAGACTGATGAAAATGGCATTGTTTTTAAGAAGGCAAGGCTTGTTGCCAAAGGCTATAATCAACAGGAAGGCATTGACTATGAAGAAACTTTTGCCCCTATTGCTAGAATGGAAGCTATCAGGATCTTCCTTGCCTATGTCACTTACATGAATTTCAAGGTTTACCAAATGGATGTCAAGAGTGCATTCCTGAATGGTAAACTCAAAGAGGAAGTTTATGTTCAACAACCCCCTGGATTCGAAAGCTATGAGTTTCCTAACCACGTCTGCAAGCTTGACAAAGCCCTTTATGGACTGAAGCAAGCTCCCAGGGCATGGTATGAAACTCTCTCAGCCTTCCTGATCCAGAACAAATTTGTCAGAGGAAAGATAGACAACACTCTGTTTATCTACAGGACAAAGGAAGATGTGATTTTGATCCAAGTATATGTGGATGATATCATCTTTGGCTCAACAAGCTATAAACTTTGTAAACAGTTTGAGAAACTGATGACCAAACAATTTGAAATGAGCATGATGGGTGAACTCAGATACTTCCTTGGACTTCAAATCAAACAGACTGATTAAGTAATCTCCATTAGTCAAGAGAAGTACATCAAGAACACACTGAAAAAGTATGACCTTAGTGACTGTGCTTCAGTTAAAACCCCAATGGTTCCTCCAAACAATCTTGGTCCTGATCTCACTGGTAAATCAGTGAATCAAACCATGTTCAGAGGAATGATATGTTCACTGATGTATCTCCTAGCCACAAGGCCTGATATTCAGTTTGCAGTATGTTTATGTGCAAGATATCATTCTGACCCTAAAGAATCACATCTCACTGCTGTGAAAAGGATCCTGAGATACCTTAAAGGAACTCCAAACCTTGGTTTGTATTATCCTAAATGTTCAGGATTTGATCTTAAGGGATACACTGATTCAGACTATGCAGGCTACAATATGGATAGGAAAAGTACCTCAGGGTCCTGTCAATTTCTTGGAGGAAAACTTGTTTGTTGGAGTACAAAGAAACAACAGTCAGTGGCTATGTCTTCAGCTGAAGCTGAGTATGTAGCTACAGTTGGCTGTTGTGCAAATGTACTATGGATGAAAAGTCAACTCAGTGACTATGGCATCCATTATAAAAGTGTTCCTATCTTTTGTGATAACACCAGTGCAATTGCCATCTCCAACAACCCAGTCCTACATCAGAGAACCAAACACATTGATATAAGGCATCACTTCATCAGGGACCATATCATGAATGGAGAGATTGAATTACACTTCATCCCCACAGAATATCAGCTAGCTGATATTTTTACAAAGCCCCTGGATGAGCCCACTTTCACAAGACTGAAAGTAGAATTGGGCATGTTGGACATTGACAGTCAGGACACTGAGTAAATGTCTTCCAACATATTGTTAAGTTTATCCAAGGTCCCTGAACAACCCTCAGTGAGATACATGTCTCAAATAAGCTCACTGATGAATCATCTCTTCAGGGTGCCCAAGAGATACTGAAAGCATTCAATACATAACTAAATGCTCCAAGTATATAGTTAGTAAATGTCCTAGGTTGGTAACTGAATGCCTATTTAATATAGGAATATATGTCTCTGACCTTCTGGCATCCACATCTTGGGCCCCTACATCATCCTCACATAACCCACTTGGCATTAAATGCCCCTCTGCAAAAGTGTATATTTGCAGAAACGTGCAACTGTTCTTCTTGACAGTTGCGAAAAACGAGGGTAGTGGAAAGGTTGAATTAAATGCGGATGTCAAAAAATTCAAAATTATAAATTTAAATCAACTTTGACATCCACACGTTCCCAAACCCTAAATCTTTCCTATAAATACCTCCTCACAAAACACACACACACAAGCTTTCAAAATTGTCTAAACTCTTGCAAATTTTCTGTGAAATCTGTGTGTGTTTTTTTCACTATAACCAAAACCTTTTCCGACCAATTTCCGACCAACTTTTTAAGAAAAATGGCCACTTCTCAAGTCATTCCATACGCACCCAATGTGGAATTCCAGATTGAGGGTGTGGATATGACCAAAAACAACGTGGTAGGAAACTTTGCCTATCCTGAGGCCTTTCCAGTCTACAAAGATGTAGTAAAATATCTTCAAAACTGTTTCCTATCCACAGCTTTTTCAAAAACACCCTCTGTGATCTACCCAAACTACCTGAGGGAATTTTGGTGTACTGCAGTGGTTGATAAACCCACTGAGCCCAAGAAGGCCATCATCAAGTTTACCTTAAACAATGGGAAGAAACACCTGTCCCTGACTTACAAGTCTTTTGTCAAAGCCACTGGCCTTGACTACACAAAGACTTTTGAATCCCATCCTACTGAGGATGAGGTGAAAGCTTAACTGCTCACCCTTGGGCCATACGACAAATTCCACCCTGAGGTGGCCCCAGGGACCCTTTTGTCCAAAGCCCCAATCCTAAAAGCCTGGTTCCCTGCCCCATGGAGAGTCCTGATGACCTTTGTCATTCAGGTCCTTGGGGGGAACAAATCCTCCACGGAGCAATTGAATGCTACTCAAGCAATGATAGTATTCTGTCTCCTTGAAGGTAAAAAAATTGACATTGGAGAGATTATCTTAAGAGACCTCATCACAAAACTGACCACAGGAAAATCTAGGCAAAGACTTATGTCCTACCCTAGGTTCATTTCCTGTGTGCTTCAGGATCTACTGGGGTCAACTTATGAGAGGCCTGAGGTTCTGGGATTCAATCCAGAAATACTCCATAAGGAAAATTACTCTAAGGACCCTACTGAGGCCACACCCATCGCCCTGACAACATACATGTTGGCAACAATTCAGGGCGCTAACAAAATTTCACCGGTTCCTTCTCCTACAAAAAAGGAGAAGAAGAAGGGACAGGGGTCCAAGAAGGTGACTAAACCCAAGTCA
>LBNU01026821.1:36925-62327 GCA_014162995.1 Artemisia annua | reverse complement strand
AGGCAGCTCTGCTTTCTGATAATGAAGCTTTCAGTGATGAGGAAGTCTTTGAAGCTGGGGATGAAATGGACACTGAGGAACCACTTGATGCATCTACTGAAGCACTTCCTCAGTCTCCATCCCCAGAACCCGAGGAAACACAACCTGAGGCTGAACCCTCAGAATCCTTGGATGAGACAGATGACAGAATTCCTCTCACCGGCAAGAAAATGGTGAGGTTCTTGAAAAAGGCAACCAATGCCTTGTTTCGTGGGGTCACTGATGAAGTCTTTAACATGCATACTGAGCAAGCTGTTCACTACTTCAACCTCAAGGACTCAGTTGAAGAATTTCATGAACAAAACTCTTCCATCGACTTCTCCCTGACGAAACTTGTGGCATACCTCAACCAGTTCATTGAATCTCTCAACAAACTGAATGCTGGGGTCAGATCTATTCAAGAATCAGTCAAGGATGATCATGAACTCACCAGGAAGCTTCTTCAGGCCTTCGAAACATATCAGCTGAACTCTGGCAACCTCACTGAGCTGCTTGATCTTATGAGATCCTCCAATCTTCAAACTCTCAGCTCTTCAGTGGATTCCATCAAATCTTCTCTCACTGCCCTGGAGAAGACTGTGATGGATCAGTCTAAGACCTCCACATCCATGGCCTAGAATCTTGGCTCCCGCATGACTGCCTTTGAAGGTGCTCAGGCTTCTCTCGAGGCTAAAGTATCTATCATTCAGAAGGACACCTCAGATATCAAAACTATGATGTCTGAAATTTACCACGCCTTCAAGGGGACCACTGATCCACCAGCTCCAGTCACTCCAACTCTTGCCATCACCATGGCTCTGGCAACAGTTGAGGGGGAGAGGGTCAATACAGCTTCCGAAGCAGCTTCCGAAATTCCTACCACTGAAGCTCCTGCATCCTCATCCAATCCACCAAAGGCCACTGAAGCTGCCTCAAGTGAACAGACTCCCTCTCACACTGAGGGGGAGCAAGTCACTCAGGCCTCTCCAATCTCCTCGTATCAGCCTACAAGCCTACAAGATAAGGGCAAAAACATCCTCACAGCGGAAGAACCTGAGAATGTTATTGTCTATGCCTCCTCATCAGAAAGGCATGATCCTGATACACTCATCAGGGTTCCATATGAAGTCAATGGAGTGATATACTACCTCACTGAAGCTGAAATTCAACTTCATATNCTCCAATCTCCTCGTATCAGCCTACAAGCCTACAAGATAAGGGCAAAAACATCCTCACAGCGGAAGAACCTGAGAATGTTATTGTCTATGCCTCCTCATCAGAAAGGCATGATCCTGATACACTCATCAGGGTTCCATATGAAGTCAATGGAGTGATATACTACCTCACTGAAGCTGAAATTCAACTTCATATGGAAAAGGATGAGAGGCTAAGGAAAATAGCTGAGGAAGAAGATCTGAGCAAACATGCTCTTATTGAGGTTGTGAATGAGGAAGCTGAGAAGATTGGTTTGGATCCTCAGGCACTAGCTGGCAAGCAAGCTGGTGAACTATTTAAGAAAGCTCATGAGGAAGAGTTGCTTGTCATCAAGAAGGAAAGGGAAGAAAAACTCAGGAAGGATGCTCAGCTTAGAAACGAAATGATTGAAAGATATAATTGGGTGATGAAAGAAAGACTGAGACCTGAGCCTATCACTGATGTCCAGATTCATCGCAAGACCAATCCTGCTGTCATCACTGTCTTCAGAGGGTCTGACAAAAGAATCTTGGATGTTCACAGTCCCTTTAAGTTTTCTGAGTTTGGAATCACTAAGCTAGATGAACTACATCCTATAATTGCCAAGAAACAAAATGCAGTGGTTCCCAAACTTATGAAGGCACTGAAGGACAGGTATGAAAGACTTGAAAAGATGCCTGGAGTACTTGGTGTTCCTACCCCTCACCCTACTTCCTCAACTCAGGAAGCTCCCTCAAAATCCTCTAAAAGGAAGAGGAAGACTGTAGGATGGGAACCTGAGATCAAGGTGCCTGGCCTGGACTGTAATAGAGACCTCCCTGAAGGGATTACATTTGTGAACAACCAAGTCTTCAAACTGCCTGAAAGAGGTCTCTGCTTCACTGATAAAATGGGCAACCCTTCCTTCCAAAGATGGTCAGACATTGACAAAGCTGGTGTCAAAGCAATGCTCGGGTACTTTATGATGGCATCTCCAGTCAAGACTGCTCCAAATATGAGGTTCTGCCTGGACCTAAAAACCAAGATAGAGGAGCATCCTGACAAACATGAACTGAGATAAAAAAGAGCGAAGCTTGAGGCCCTTGGATACCATCTAAACATCTGAATCTGCAACCCCAAACTATCCCTTTGTATGATAAATGAAAGTGAAGCTTTCTTGTTATTTTATCAATGTCCTGAATATAACTAAGATACTCAGTGTGAGTAATGACACCTACTCACTCACATTGAACCTTAAACACTTAGGCTATTTGTATATCCAAATAGGGGGAGACTGTTAGGTCACTGAATTCCCAAACTCTCCGAATCTAGGATTTGAAGATAAAATAACCTAAGTGTTTGTCAACCTTCAACGAAATCAAGTCACTGAGTGAACAGTCACTCAGTGAGTCATCTTCAGGATGCTTGGGACAAGCTTAAGAAGAAAAGCTTTCCATTCAGTGAGGCAGATTCTCAGTGAGTGGCACCTAAGCCAAAGAAGAAGGTGATGGATTCAGTGAGTGATGACAATAGCTCACTGAATCCCAAGTTACTCCTCACTGAAGCAACAAAAGCTAAAAACTGAAGAATAAAGACATGAAGCCTGAAGAATGGGCGGGACAAGGCGGGAAGCGTTTGAAGTTGCAAAGAGTGCCAGTATCCCTGTAAAGTCAAACTTTCCCTGAATGGCTTGAGTTCAGGATGGTGTCATATCTGAACCTCAGAAAGCATTATTGTCCTTAGCCCAAAATAGACTTGTGTAACAGAGACAAAATACGCAAGCATTTTATCTCAACTAGGCTGATGTAATCTTTGTCTCTTTCATAACGGTTGTTTCTTATTGAGGTTGTGAATGAGGAAGCTGAGAAGATTGGTTTGGATCCTCAGGCACTAGCTGGCAGGCAAGCTGGTGAACTACTTAAGAAAGCTCAGGAGGAGGAGTTGCTTGTCATCAAGAAGGAAAGGGAAGAAAAACTCAGGAAGGATGCTCAACTTAGAAACGAAAGGATTGAAAGATATAATTGGGTGATGAAAGAAAGACTGAGACCTGAGCCTATCACTGATGTCCAGATTTATCGCAAGACCAATCCTGCTGTCATCACTATCTTCAGAGGGCCTGACAAAAGAATCTTGGATGTTCACAGTCCCTTTAAGTTTTTTGAGTTTGGAATCACTGAGCTAGATGAACTACGTCCTATAATTGCCAAGAAACAAAATGCAGTGGTTCCCAAACTTATGAAGGCACTGAAGGACATGTATGAAAGACTTGAAAAGATGCCTGGAGTACTTGGTGTTCCTACCCCTTACCCTACTTCCTCAACTCAGGAAGCTCCTTCAAAATCCTCTAAAAGGAAGAGGAAGACTGTAGGATGGGAACCTGAGATCAAGGTGCCTGGCCTGGACTGTAACAGAGACCTCCCTGAAGGGATTACATTTGTGAACAACCAAGTCTTCGAACTGCCTGAAAGAGGTCTCTGCTTCACTGATGAAATGGGCAACCCTTCCTTCCAAAGATGGTCAGACATTGACAAAGCTGGTGTCAAAGCAATGCTCGGGTACTTTATGATGGCATCTCCAGTCAAGACTGCTCCAAATATGAGGTTCTGCCTAGACCTAAAAACCAAGATAGAGGAGCATCCTGACAAACATGAACTGAGATCAAAAAGAGCGAAGCTTGAGGCCCTTGGATACCATCTAAACATCTGAATCTGCAACCCCAAACTATCCCTTTGTATCTTTTGTTTTTTTTGGACTGTAATAATGATAAATGAAAGTGAAGTTTTCTTGTTATTTTATCAATGTCATGAATATAACTTAGATACTCAGTGTGAGTAATGACACCTACTCACTCACACTGAACCTTAAACACTTAGGGTATTTGTATATCCAAATAGGGGGAGACTGTTGGGTTACTGAATTCCCAAACTCTCTGAATCTAGGATTTGAAGATAAAATAACCTAAGTGTTTGTCAACCTTCAACGAAATCAAGTCACTGAGTGAACAGTCACTCAGTGAGTCATCTTTAGGATGCTTGGGACAAGCTTAAGAAGAAAAGCTTTCCATTCAGTGAGGCGGATTCTCAGTGAGTGGCACCTAAGCCAAAGAAGAAGGTGATGGATTCAGTGAGTGATGACAATAGCTCACTGAATCCCAAGTTACTTCTCACTGAAGCAAGAAAAGCTAAAAACTGAAGAATAAAGACACGAAGTCTGAAGAATGGGCGGGACAAGGCGGGAAGCGTTTGAAGTTGCAAAGAGTGCCAGTATCCACGTAAAGTCAAACTTTCCCTGAATGGCTTGAGTTCAGGATGGTGTCATATCTGAACCTCAGAAAGCATTATTGCCCTTAGCCCAAAATAGACTTGTGTAACAGAGACAAAATACGCAAGCATTTTGTCTCAACTAGGCTGATGTAATCTTTGTCTCTTTCATAACGGTTGTAATATACTTGTGTATAAATAGGAGTCATAAGAGAGAGTAAAGGTTGTGGAGTTTGTGCACTTAATGCTTAGACATTCACAAACTAATCTTTACTCTCTCCAAATAGCAACCATCCCTAAGATAGCTTAGTGGGTCTTTTGTTGCTACTTAAGCATAGCTTAAGTTTAGTGAGGAGTAACACCTACTTGTCATTTCAATCCCAAGTGTTTATTCCGCGAACACTTGGGTATAATTCTTTTGATTAATTTCTAATAAAGAGTTAAACGTTGAAAAACATTGTTTTTTATCTTTTACGTTTTTATCATAAAGTTATTAATCATTGCATCATTATTCCATGAAACTTGGTTAGATTAACTTTGTAGTTAACCATTAACCAAGTGAAAGGACCAACAAATTTGTTGCTCGAGTTTTAGTTCAAACTATTTATCACCTTCACATGTTTTAATATTCCTAAACAAATAGTTTATACTTTATACTAAAAGCAAACATAATACAGAAACAAAAATTGTAAATAATCTAATTTTTTTTCTCACAAATAAAATAGTAAACCTTAAAAGATTTACCTTTTTTGTAGGTAAGATGTTGATTAGATTTAAGCAATCCAAGAAAGTGCAATAAGCAGTTTAAATCAATAAGAAACATAAGTATTTTAAAGCAACACATGATGTAACATATTAACAACTTAACTCATTAACAAAAGTAATCTTCCACTAGCAAAAGAAGATTGTGTATGAATATAAAACTTGAATCTTCAACTTTATTTATTAATATTTACAAGATTATAACAAACTCATTCAAGATCCAAGCCAAACTAGTAAGGATTATCAACTCCCCTCTGCTTCTAAATCTACATACCAATAAGCACAATCGTGATGAAATGCAAACTCGCACTCCAAGCACTTAAAGATCATCTCATACTGCAATTTATCACCGCATTCAACGCAGTTACCATGACGTTCAATTCCTTGAACAAAGGCCGCCAAACGATGTGAGTGACCTTTGATCTCCACCATTCTTCCAAACTTGACATTGAGAAACTTGAAGACACATCTGTCGAAGCTGGAATATGTAGCTTGCTCACATTGAAGTATTAAGGGCGCACATGCGGCGTGCATAGACTGGTCACATGTAGTGCAATGATAGAACCACTGCCAAGGGTCAAATTCATCCTCACAAATGTCACAGAAGTATTCACTAATATGGTTCTCAGCTGGTTCGTATCTTAGGTTCAGTGGATGCTGCTTATCAAACTTGTGTCTAATCACTCCAGGCAATAACAATGCACATCGTACATGAATGTAGATGTCACAAGAGGGACAACAGAATCCCGGCAAAACTGACATTGAGAATGTACATGCTCTGCAATACCTACCTCTTAACTTAGGTGAAGGATTTGTTTTTGAAAGAAGATGTCCTTGATGAGCTTCATGCGTGATTTCTTCAGGTATGAATGCACAATTGATACAAACATAATACTCACACATCATGCATCCATACGCGAAACCATTGGAAAGTAACCTGCAAATGGGACATTTGAACACACCCAGTAACTTACGAGGGACTTTTGGCAGGAAAACAAGCTTATGATTAGGATGGCCCACGTAGTCTTGCACTTCAGGGGGTAACTTGGCGCACCACTCATGAAGAATAAAATCACATTGTTGATTAGATTGGGAGCACTTGTAAAATGGTACTGCTGTGATTGGTTTCACACACCCATCACATAATAATTGGATTTTCTTCATCGGATCGTGAAGAAAGACCACTTTGTTAGCCAGTGACGTTTCGGTGTGGAAAAGATTCAGTGGGTGTTTATGACTAGGACGGTTAAGAATTTCACCATCATGCTTGACAGTAACATCCTTTTGATTGAAAAAAAGGTGCTTCAAAAGATTGTCACCTTCATCAGAAAACGGACAGTGGAGCAGATTCGGATGTTCATCATCTTTGTAGTTTTTGAAAGTTTTGCCAAGGCCTAAAGAATGACACATTTAAAAGTAAAATAATTAAGTTTAATTGCTCACAAACTAGTTAACAGAAAAAGAAGAAGATCGAGATAGCTTACTTGTTTTCTGGAGGATGGACACAAACGCATCTCTCTTTGAAGTTGCACAATCAACATGAACATAATACCGACATTTATCACAACTGTATAACCACAAATGAAAATTGAATATGCCATCACAGACTCTGCAGTAGGGATAGAATCTAAGTTTTTGATCGAAAAAAGGAAAGGAATAGGCAAGGTTGAGTAGATGAGAATGAGTGAAGATCTCGTTCGTACGATGTTGGATTAATAACTTGGCAGGCAGCGAAGCACAGTCCATGTGTATCCGGTATCCAGGACAAGTGGTACAATGAAAGAAGTTCCCTTCATGTTTATCACCACATGCGACGCACCTTGTTATTATCTTCCCAACCATACGTTCCAATTGGTGAGGGTGACTAGGGTGGTTAATTTTTTGTTCTGACATAGTAGCACAAATTATGTCCATGTTAGAATCGCAAATAGCACAATGGTAGTTAAAGAATTCCTTCCACTTACGGTTGCAGACATAACACCTCCATTTAAACTCAGACCATTGTTTGAAACGTAAATCTGACTTCGATAAGGTTAGACTGTGGCCAGGATGTAAATGGTGATTGTTTTGTATTTCGGGTAGTTCAGCACAAAACTTGTGCAATGAGTAGTCACAAGACTTGCACTTGTAGTAACACAAATGAAATGAATAGATTTGTTCCTTACACATGTTGCATTGGCCACCGTGCTTTTCTTCCTCGTAAAAGTCATCTTCATCTCCATGTTCCTCCTCGTCTTCCTCTTCAATGTTTTTACTTTTGCGGTTCGGGTTTAGATACACAAGGCTGAGCGGATGATCGTGAGTAAAGTGCTTTAGCTCCTCCATTGCAACTACATTGATGTAACAAATGTGTTTAGTTTAAGTTAAAAGAGATAAATATATCCACGAGTATATTTACACATTGCAATGCGTATATTTGTGATTTACATGCTCTAATCAGATATTATATCATAGTTATATTCACATTACAACTTATCAATGCATATCATCCAACCAAAAAACATATATAAGATGCATAAAAAATTATGGAAAATAGAGACATACCAGTTGAATACTCCTATAAATTTCTAAACGGACTGATGTTTGGCTGTAACGAAGATAAGAATGGAGTGCACCTTTATAGAGGAATGAAATAGAATATTTTTGGTTACACGAAAAGAATATAGCATTTGATACAAAACGTCATTCCTTTAAAAGTCATACTTTGCTTCTCAACACAGAGGTGTGTTTTATTCCATTCTTTGATTGAATTGAAAGCAAAATTAACTGATTTGTATGGTATAATTTCTTTCATTCAAAATGTAATAAAAAGTATGAAAGTACAATAGCGTTTTACCTATTTCATAGTGAAGGTCGAATAAAATTTTGTTTATGCATTTGGAATGGACTAGACGAATACCCGCTCAAAGTGACGTGTATAACGAAAAATAATTATACGTGCAATGGTTTGACTAATGATACAAAACTTATGGGTTTAATTTGTAGTCATTGCGAGAAAAAAAGTTCATGGTTAGAAACATAAAATATTTATAACAATTTATAAATCGTAACAACACTTTACTTACTTTTAAAAGTTGAATGTGTAAATTGACTAGTTTTCATTTATTAAGCGTGACATTTAAAAGTTTATTAAGATGATAAGTTGGCTAAGTTACCATTTATTAAGCATGACATTTAAAAGTGTATTAAGGATTATTAAGGGGTAATTTAGTCCAAACACCTTACTCACTTTTAAGCAATTTTAAGTTTCAAAATTTGAGCATAAACTATTTATAAGTAGTACAGATATGTTTCATCCCATGATTAATATTATTATATATACAGTTACACTATAGCTGTTGTGACTTATGTCATTTGTTTAAAAAGAAAAAGATGTCACGCTTTATATTTTTAACGTGTTGTTAAAAAAAATACCTTGTTAGAAATGAAATTGTGAGTTATGTCCTCAATGTTCATAAAAGCACTATTACGTGTTATAATTTACTAGTCACTTAGAAAATACATGAATTTGATCATGACCTCTAAACTAATTAATGTGGGAGTAGTATAGTATGGTTCAATCCCATGAAACAGCATATGTGAATTTTGAAAGAAAAAGACATACTGAAATTTTGAGTGAAAATGGAAATAGGTTTATGGTATTTGAAGTTGTCAAAAGCAATCATCTATCTATACTAGGAAATCTTTATGGCTGTGTCAAACACGGCCCATGATGAGTTCATATCCGTATTTTATAATCCTTTAAGTTTGTCGCTAACATAAAATAACTCATAGAGTTGGGATCATATGTGAATAAAAATTAAATGAGAATGGTGAGAAGAAACCACAATCACTATATTTTAGATGCACTTACAAAATAGATATATTTCCTTTTAAATTCTCTCTTATTTAAAATGTGTGGCTAGAAACTTTTTTATTCTTCTCATTTTTTTTCAAAAAAAAAAAATAATAATAATAATAATAAAAAAAAATCCTCATTTGAGTTTAACAGTAATCCACAAAAGCGCGCTAGCTGAAAACTACATAAGCTATAAGCTATAATAGAGGTGGCAATGATAAAAATACAAAATAATAATAATAATAATAATAGTAAATAAATAAATAACTAGTTTTTTATATATTATTAAGAGGTCGTCTTGTTAGACAAGTGATTTAAACCTCTTAACGCGTTTAAATTAGAGGTGGCAATTTGTGCCAAAATTAAATTTTTTGACTAATTTTAGGCTAATTTGTAAAATATCTGGGCACATTTAGTATCCTCATTTTGAAATGGGCNAAAAAAAAAAAAAAAAAAAAAAAAAAAAAAAATTCCTCATTTGAGTTTAATAGTAATGCAAACTAACCTCTAAGGTTATGTTTGGTGAGGGCTTATAAGAGACTTATTGGGGTTTGGGCTTTTAAAATAAGCCGGCTAATAAAATAAGTCTCGTTTGTCACACAGGCTTATGGAGGCCTATGGCTTATAAAATAAATCGTAAGCCTCCATAAGCCCAAGCCCATAAAATGAGGCTTATGGCTACTTAAATTACCTAAATACCCTTAAAAGTATAAAGAACTATAACGTGAAAGCTGTAAATATATGTGAATTTAATTTGATGTATTTTACGTGATTTTATATTAATAAGCTTCAGCTCCAACTAATTCGCCAAACAACATTATAAAAATATAAGTTTCATCGGCTTATAATAAAAACCTCAGCCCCAGCCCAAACCCCAGCTCTAGCCCCCAAAAATACCCTAAACCTGTCAAATTTGGATTTAAACACCCGTGA
The DNA here is from genome assembly GCA_014162995.1 of Artemisia annua. Classification (NCBI taxonomy): domain Eukaryota; kingdom Viridiplantae; phylum Streptophyta; class Magnoliopsida; order Asterales; family Asteraceae; genus Artemisia; species Artemisia annua. Next base: position 52,343 of record LBNU01026821.1, on the reverse strand, counting down.
TTTTGAAAGTCCATCTCAGTTTAATAATAATGCAAAATAACTCTTAAACTTTAAATTTAACACTCATGATATTATCAAAACACCTTTTAAAGTTTACTAATAATACAAAATAGTTTCTAATTCCGTTAAGTTTTATTTTTTTAACACCTTAAGTTTATAATAATAATATTGCAAATAAACCCTTAATCATATTAAACTCTATATCTTTACTGTTTTTAACATTATTTTTCTTGTTAGGCTACTCGCAGTGGACCACAAATAATCGGTCAAATGCAAAGGTCGACCGATATTTAACTCGGTCGTGGCCATTGTGGCATTTGGGTCACCATCGGTCGAAGGTCGAGAAAATTGCACTATCGGTCGAAATTTCAACCGATATTAAACACACACAAAACACAAACAAAACACCCTTTTCTCACTATTCTCTCTTTTTATTCTATTATTTTTTATATTTTTAATTCGTTTTTGAAGAAAAAAAAAAAAAGTGTGTGTGGACTGTGGAGTCTTAGATCTAGAGGTAGAAGAAGAGTGTATTTTATTTTTATAAATAATTAATTTACAATTTAAACCCTTAAAGTTTTATTTTTATTTTATTGTCATTTTTATCTTATAGTTTTAACTTTCTTAAATTTTAGCATAGAGAATGTATATTTTTCTTTTTATATGTAATACTTTGTTAAAAAAAAAATAAAAAATAAAAAAATAAAAAAAACATGGTCATCGACTGTGGCAACTTGGTCATGTCTGATTATCGAAGAGAGAAAGCTGATGTAACAGGGGATGACCCGGGTCACCACTGTGCACAACCTTAGTGTTTTTTATTACAAAAACATATCAATGTTAAAACTTTATTTCACAGCTACAAAATGAATGTCTATGCATCCACTCTATTTGTTGATCCACTTTTTCTAACTCAAGTGTATTACTATTGTGAGTATTTGTGTTACATCAACTGATTGGTGTAAATCACGTTTTTTAGTCCACCAAAAATTGGGAGGCAAGATCTCGAGCATAAAAAATATCGGTCTATGTGATTCATGTTCAGGCAACCATAACTCAGTTTACAACTCAATGAAAGACTTCAAAGTACTAACATGGAGATTTATTTTTTATTTTTGTTATTATTAATTTTTTTTTTACTATTTGCAGCTCCTCAAACTCAAGGCTAGACGTTTTCAGATAATAGCCCGCGTAGTTTCCCCTAGAAAATAGTTGTCTTTTGTTTAATGTTGGCAACAAACACTATTTATCATTTGGTTGAGATAAACGTAAATAAAAAACTGTCGATAAAACTTACGGTTGTGAGATAAACGTAAATAAAACTTACGGTCAAAACATCCATAATTATCTAATTATATCAATATACTAACTATAGGGCTGCTTTGGAACAGTGCTCCCCCCAATTGCTTTCACCAGACTTTATGGTAACAGACACATGAGCATGAATTACTACCAAAATTGCTCCCCCAGACTTTTTTTTAGTTGCTACAGTGCATATGGGTGTATGTGTACAGGGTTAGCAACAGTGTTTGCTGCCTTCCAAACTCCTTCTTCCACACACAGACACACATATTAATCAACAACAAACAACAACAAAAAATAACGGGGGTGTTCTTGAAGCTTCTTCCACACACACACACACACACACACACACACACACACACACACAATTATCAGATCACAGTCACTCACAAATAGATTTTCTCGATCTTTCTTTGTGTGTATTACTAGCACACATCAACCCAAAAACACACAAGGTTAGTTTTACCCTTCATCTTTCATGGATATAAATTTATAAATTAATCTAACTGAAATCAAAAGAAAAAGAAACTGATACAATCATCTGGGGAAAAATAATGATACAGTCATCAGGTGTGAAACTGTTATTTATTTATTTATTTATTTATGTGGGTTTTGTTATTTTGTCAGGGGGCGTTTGGATTTAGCTTATTTTCCTGGCTTATGAGCTTATTTGCTTCAAGGGGGGATTAAGAATTCATGGTGCGTTTTTTTGTGGTAATTTTGTTTACTTTTTCCGGTGGTTTTGGCTTCAAGTTTTAATTTTTATATGTTTCTTCGTTAAAGATTGATTTTTTTGGGTTGATATTGTATTTGAAATTTTTGGGTAATTGATTTGTGGAAGAGATGTTAGTATGCGTAGTAGGTAGACTTCAGCTTCAATGCACTCCATCTGTTTGTGAAAATGGCGATTCAGTGTCTATTTGTTGATTGAATAAACGGACGGTGTTTGTGTGCAAGATGTGCTTGAATTTTTTGTTAAAGCTAATTGTTTTTTAGTTTGGTTGTAATGATCTTTTGGGCCTGTTGTTTTGTGGTGCAAAAGGATGCGAAGTTTTGTGATTCGGTTTATGTAATTTTGGTATAACTAAAAATTAAAGTAGTCAATAGTTATAGTATATGTGACACAATATTGACAAGCTACGTTAGAGACACCGCATTCAACGATAATGCCAACTGCATAAATAAGTTCGTAAGATGTTTTACCTGTTACTTGATGCTTTAAATTAAATAGCATTGGTTCGATGTAGATGGCAGCTTGGAGGGTGCAATTTAGTCTGTTTTAGAATTATATTTTTTTTAACAAATTGTGGAATTATATGACTATCACATTTGAACGGTAATTAGTCAGCCCATAGGTTCTGGAACAATAATTTGGATTGCGTTTTGCAGATGTATTGAGAATCCTCTTGAATATACTAATAAAAATAAGCTGATTTAATTAGTTAAGTACCGGTATTCAGCTTATGAAATATAAGACGAAACAAATAAGGCCATACAGCCGAAAATAGGCTGAAACAAACACCCCCTGATTTTTTTGGTTTTGGGTGTTTCGTAGGAAAAGGTTGTAAACAGAAATCCGATTCAAAATTCTAAGTTGAGTTCTCTTGAAACACGACCGCTGGCATTGGATCAAGCAGAATGTGCAAAATATATGGCAAAGTGAACCGTTTTTTACAAATCTTTTTTTACTGTATTTATTTCTGCTCTTAATGTATTATCGGGTTTCATATGGATTTTGAGTTGCTATAAACAGGTTTTAACGACTCAGTAACGTACTCCTACTTATGACTGTCTGAATTAATTAACCGATAGGTTCAAGCAAGAAGAGGTGAAGATCCAAGCTCGGGAGAATCATGAAAAGAGGACAGCTGAGTTGGAGATAAAAAGAATAGAGGTAACAGTTTTGTATTTTTCATTTTAGCAGCCTTCTAATAGTTATAGCATATGACCTTGATAAGAGAAGGAACCAAGTTATAGGGTGTTTGGGATTGCTTATTCTTGAAGTGCTTATGTGCTAATTACCAGTTTGACATAAGCTGCTTACTTATTATGAGGTGTAAGTAGAAAAGCTTGATTGCCCAAAGACTCAAAAACGTTTATATGTTTAAAGAAAAACACGATAAGCACTTAAATAAGCAATTCCAAACACCCACTTAATTTGTTATCTAATGATGATAAATGTTGAGCCCATTGGGTATACGCTTTTGAAGTAGACATTTTAGTTTTATTTGACGCTAAGAAACAGGGTCCGCATACCTGGTGCCACGCCTTTAGGTATATGTGTTCGTGTATGTGTTGCCAATTGTGAAAAACCCTATTGCATTTGAAGCTCATTTATGTCCTTTTTAAAAAAATGCAGATGAAAGACCTTCGCAACGGCCCCGTAGGCAGCCCAGTCATCCATTGTTGCACAGGCCTCCATTGCAAGCATCAGATACGTTGCCCGGAGGTGGTTCCTCAATGCCCGATCATCGACCGTCTGTTACTCCACATTTTTCTGCATCGCCTAACGTGAATACATTTGAAACAGGTGTGTCATTTTTTTTACCATTGCTGCAATTTATGAGATACTCCACCTCCTGCTTCAGGTTGTGTCATGCCTGGGCGCCTGGCCGGTCGATTGAGGTGGAGGTGTCATGTTGTCAGCCATTAAACTGCATAGTAAAATAGCACAAGAAGATTTTCGGTAGTTAGAACCAAGTTAGGAGGTGTTTGGATTACTTTTTTTTGGCTTTATTCACTTTACAGAACAAAATAAGAGCTGAGGTCAAATAGGTTAAAAAATGACTAATTTAGTATTTTTGGCTCCTCTCCAGTTTTTATATCTACATACACTAGACAAACATGTTAACGGTGGTTTGTTGTTGGTAATCTCAGTTACCGAGTTCTTTCTACACCAAAAAAAAAATAATAAAAAAAAAAAATCATATTTTTTAACTGTGGTTAATTAACAAGTTTATGCATTCAAATTAACCTTATGTGGTGTCAAGGTTTTCGACCCCTTCTAACAATTTTAATTGTTTCCTTATAATTCCTTAAAAGTTCTACCGAGTGACTCAGTTTGGATAAAACATAACACAAAATGACCCACAAGCAGAAAGAATATGACACGATTTTTGGGTTTGTGTTGCACACCAGTACTTGAAATATAAGTTGAGGCCGTATATATTAAATCAAGTACTGTTTGATTCAACGGAAATCTCTGGCGAATCAACTATGTCTTTGTGATTTGCTGCCTATATCTATACTTACCGTAATGGGGGTATTGCTGCAGTTCTGCTATCTACATTTAGCTTTTTTTTCACTATACTCTTATTTCTTGCTACGGCCGCGGTCTTACAGTTTCTTCTTTTTGGCATTAGCAGATGTAAACAAATCACGCAATTCAGGCTCTACGCGTGTGAAAAGGGTGGCACAACAACAATTACCGAGCTCCCATTCCTACAGTCATAGTGGTGAAGGGAGTGTTCAGAGGTGTATTGCCACAACTGTCACCCAAATCAGTCCGGAGCCAGCCGTATTTCCACCTCAGGAAGGACCCACTTTAAATGTAAACCAAGGTATGCGTTTCAAATTTTTTTCGACCTTCTTCAGTTTTAATATTCCTTTTTAGTTTTACACTTGCTTCGTTGGACTGCACTGAAAATTGTATTTATGACTCCACAAATTTACTATGCGCAAATGGTACAGACCCACTAATAAAATAAGCTACTCATCATCTAAATTTGATGTCAAACAATATTAGTTCACTCACTGGAATCAGTTTTTGATGTTTTGATAATGCTTCCTTTGGCTTCTTGAGTTAATTAGTTGGTTTATTTAATTAAAGAGTGACGGGTCAAAATTTCCTAATATGCGTCTCAAGGTCTTTCCTTAAAAAGCGGTGCAGGAATGAAGCTTTAAAATTGAACACCAACATCTGTTTCTTTGTTGGCCAGAGTTAACTGCTGCTGTTTTAAGCTTTAACTTGGGTCACATTAAGCAATTCGAAAAAAAGTGTGAACTTGGAATTGCTTTTACTACTTTTCTTTATAACAGATTATGTTACAGCATTGTCTTGCGTTATTTTTTCTTATGAATAGTCATAGGTTTGTAATTTAGCCACTTGAACATGTCTTATCGGCGATAGTTTAATATATGACATGGATACAGATTATAACCTTTTCGAATTCTGTATTTGTGTACTTTGTTTTTACAGATTGTTGAGATTCTCGGCAATATGCAAATTACCACCCGTGACAGGCACTACAGATAGCATGTTCACACCCAAGCGTCGGCTGCAATTTCTAGACTATTTTAGTCATACTCTCATCTAAGACCATGTCGTAGCAATATGTTTCTCACGTCCAGGTAAACGTGCACTAGGCTAGCTCCCGGTACAGGGAAATAGCATGCCTGAATTGATTATATAAACCGCGTTATTTTACCTTTTTTTTGCACAAGTTGTCCGTTTGTCGAATTCATCTATCTATGCATGTTAACAGATATGATATGTTCATTGATTTGCAGGATAATGTCGGATAATGCTGCATTCTGTTACACAACTAGAAACCGTAGGAGTGGCAGATATGAAACCATCAGACATTGCAAATTCCGTACGTATGCAAGTGTATCGCAAGTGGACTGTTACATCCACTAGAGGAACCAGGCAACCGACACTTTCTTTCATGTTACTTGGTTTTTTATTTTTTATTTTTTATTTTATTATTATTATTTTTTATTCTTACAAAAATACCTTACATAAAAATTGTTGTTGTTATTGGTCTAGAAAGGTAACTTAATTTTACATTTTGTTATTGCTAAAAAAAAATTACGTTTGATTTCTGTCTTATAAATTTTTTTGACACCTTAGCAAAATTTTTTGATCATGTCAAAAGGCCAACATAGTCAATATGATGGTCAATTCATCAAATAGGTAACCATGCCAACAAAATTAGAATCTTTATTTGTATCCCTGTGTGAGCAGCAGTGACCAGTTGCAGCAGTTACACCTAACATTAGTTCGTTTTCTGCTAGGTTCACATGTAACTCATCGTCGCAATAAGTTGCAACAGTCAACACCACAGTTCCATTTGACCCTGTTGAGAGGATCAAAACCAGCATCGCCACATTCAAGGGAGATAGATATATGTAAGTTTTAGATGAAACGTTACTCACACCCATATTTCTACTTCTTTTAATTATTACTAGAGATAACAATATTTCATAGAGAAAGTTATGAAATTCGACATACAAATGAAATACTTTTTGTAGTTGCAGCTAGATAGCCAAAAAACTTGGAACATGATACGGGGATTAAGTGTGTGGGACAAAGAAAAGAAGAGCTTTAGAGTTTTGCAGAAACATGTCTACTGATGACTGACAAGGCATCGATGATTTGCAGCTATTACTATTTCTTCCCCGACTGACTGGTAAGTTTTACAACCTGGAACTGCAATTATACGAGTTTATAGTGTGTCATGCAGTTTATAGATATAAGTAAACGCCTATTCAGAAATGTGCAGGGTACTTACAGAGTACTTAAAACTGCTACTCTGCTTAAATAAACACAAAAGCAGAAAAACATATCCTTATACAATGTATTTTCAGCGTTGGTTTTTAGATATGACAAATAGGGGTATTTGGATTTAGAGCTAAAAATAATGTTGTTGCCTATAAATAAAGAAATAGATCTGCCTAATAAAGCTCCAGCCATATTAAAAGGGAGATGATTTGCACACTCATCTTTTTTATTTGCACATTCACAGTACAAGTTATTAAAGCAGGATATAAATATGGTACAACTGTTTAATGCGGTACTTGGAGTGTCCCAATCAAAAGACAAAGTGTGCAAACCAATTCCCATATAACTTTTTGCATACCTTTGATAGCATTTGACCGCTTCATTTGCTTTTGGTTTAATATAGTATCGATAGCACATACCAGTTGAGGTGCACTAAGATGGGCTCACGTATCTCCAAAAAAATGATAATTATAGAATCTATTTTTGCCATTGTGTCTAGGCTTAGGTAAGCCAACCCTACCAATTTCGCACCCTTAACATGCTCAACTTTTGTGACCATCGAATAGAGCATGAAATACAATCCAGTAATCAGTTTTTTTTAACTTAGTTGTAGTTTTTTAGAAGTTTAGTTTACGATCTTAACCAGTCCTCAAAAAGCGTCTTCTAAACAGTCCCTTTTAGCCAGATCCTGTCCAAACAGCCCCTTATATTGGAATGCTAGCTAATGTGCAATTTATATGCATTATCCTGTATTGGTAACTAAATGCAGGTACATTGCAGCTGATATTTTTTGTTTATGTGCAGGTAAATCATCTGTCGATCCAAATAGGACAGTGCAGTTTGTATTCACGCTGATTAAACCGGGAGATTACCAGGATCAAGTCAAACCTGCAGTTCTTTGCCACCAACGTCATCCCCTGTTCTTACACTTTAGGTGATAGATGCTATCAGTACACCTTTACCTCCAATGACTTGAATGTTAGCATACACAAAAGACAAACAGGGGTTCTGGTTCTCTTTTGACTGTATACAAATGTAGCAGTTTTTGTATCGTCATTGTGATTAGTAATTTAGTATGGTTTAATAATGTGGATATGTGATTGTTATAACGCTTTTACATAAATAATGAAGATTACTAGCAATAACATCCAATGTTTATCCAATTGTTTAAGTTACAGATACTTAATATTGTTTGGTATGAGTTTCATTGTAGCATCTTTTATTTTCTTTTCTGTCTTCTCTTTATCCCCTTCTGATCTCATATATAATGTCTCATATGCTTTTATCCCAATTCTCTAGCAGTGACACACAATAGCATCCAAAGTTTCATCCAATTGGTAAAATATCATGTGATACTCAAATTTCCTTTTTAATCATACATACAGTTACCAAAAACAAACCAACACAATAACTTTGCCACACACCACACTTTACGACAACTCTTCTTCTTTAGCTACGGAAATCCCTTTTTTCGCCCAACACCCCGCGGCAACGCGCGGGCTAACCACCTCGTATAGAACTAATATGGATGCCATGTTTCAATGGATTGACAGGCACATTTGAGGTTCTAAGCAACGAGGATCTTAAACACAACCTGTGTTACTCTTATTTGAATCCTTTGGATGTATCGGAACTTGATGGTGTTTGATGGCTCAAGACTTAAAAAGCATCAGCATTTCGATTTGGTAGTTCTTTTTTCTTTTTATTGGTTATATAATAGGAAGCGTAAGGGCATAATCAATTGGAACACATGGATGCAAAACCCCGTATGTAATTTTGCTTGTTTTTCTTTTGCTAGTTTGATCTAGCGTAATATGATTCAGCCGTTTAAAAAAAAAAAAAAATCCGAACTTAAGTAGCCAGGACCTTATCAACGTGATGAATACTTTAAAGGTTTTTTTGTTTACGGTTAATGCAACCTGAAAGATGAAAATGACACACCCTATGGATGTTAAAATAAGTCATTGTATATGTTACGCTTATCCAAGTAACCAACTAACGTATATTCGTTTTCTTCTTTAAAAATAAACTAGCGTTCCTTTTTTTTATCGCGTATATACTCAAAAGAGTAAACTCTTCATTCTTTTTTGTAATATGTCGACTCGGTCTTACTTGAATATTACGTTGACATGTTCACCCTTCGCCACCCAGTCGACTAGTCATCATAGAATAATATGAGTATGTTAAAAAAAAAAATCGAAAGTCAAACTCATATATGCTTTGTCACACACTCATGTCAACTTTTTCTCAACTAATTTGACTCAACAACCACTCATTGATTGAACATATACTCAATCCACTTTGAGTACTGTCAAAATTCGGATCAACGATTTAATTTGGCTTTGTCTTAAAAAACATTTATTCCTTTTAATTTCTTATAACCAGATGCTAATCTAATATTCGTGACACATGCATGGCTATGGTTCACTAGTTTATTTTATTACATGACACATCAGATACTTAAAATAGCTAGTAATATAGAGTATCAAATATACATCTACTTAATTATTACGTATTTTTTAAATCGTATTGTTTGGTAAGTATCTTTTGTACTCATTAGTCTTTTTAATTACATGAATCAACTTTATATCTCATATGCCTGAATGGATAGACATTTGATTTGTTAGACTGTGGGCATGACCAAATCACACCAAAACAAATATATAATATGTTAGATACCATTCCAATTTTGCCTATTAATTCTTGTCGATATATTTTGTGGGACATCCAAACCCCACTTCACCAACCCCCAAAGGAATCTAACATGTCATTCTTCACTCAACATTTTTCTTTAGCGAGAGGTTATTCTCACCCTCAAATTAAGTGGCACCCCCTCACCTTTTTTTCATTTTTTTTTAATTCTTTTTATATTAAACCTATAAAATTGAAACTACGAAAAAAAAATATAAAGTTTAATAAGTTAAAAGCTTAAAATTAACAGAAAACACGGAACAAAAACTGATAAAAAACTGTATTATACTGTAAACTGAAATGGGTCGGGGGTGGAGGACAAAAAATGTGTTGTACTGTAAACTTTTAGGTCTAAAATTAGGCTTAAGTTTAGGTCTCCATATCATTTCTCTAAAAAGAAAGGTTATAATATTGGTATCCATGTCTCACCCTTGTATTTTTTTATATCTTTTAACTCTTTGCTTACATTGTTTATAGTACAACACAGGTTTTTATATTTATCAGTTTTTATTAGTTTTTATTTTGTATTTTCTGTTAGTTTTATACTTTTGACTTATTAAACGTTATATTTTCTGTTTCGTACTTTTAGTTTTATATTTTGTTAATATAAATAAGATTATAAAAATAAATAAAATAAAAAAATAATAAAAAAGGGGAAAAATCCAGGAGGGTAACACTTATAAAAAAAAGGGTTACAAATAACCTTACCCTAAAAAAGAAGGTTATGTTATTAGTACCTCCTGCTCACATGTTTTTTGCTTCCAACAATCTCCAACCTCTTATTGACTCACTATTTATAGTACAATACATTTTTTGATTTGTTAAACTTTATAATTGTTTTTCACAGTTTTATAATATAAACAAAAATTATAAAAACAAAAAACATTAAAGCTATTACTCGTAAAAATAAAGAGTCTTAATAACCACATATTAAAAAGAATAAAGATTGAATACTAATACAACATGAATCATCATATATGACCGACCTTATCTTAAAGAACAGTTGCCCTATAGAGGGTCATTTGCTTTTTTGCCCCACTTAAATCTTAAATCATTTGTGACATAGTGATGAATTGATGACACCTCTCGATCATGAATTTCATAACAAGAGCCAAGAGGCTTAAATCAGACCATACAATAACAAACGCGTTTTGAATTATATTTATAAACGCGCCACGTAACTTTTCATAATCAAAAATCTATAATATAATGTAATAACGTAGCTTAGATTTTGTTTGTTTATCTTTCTCGAAATTAGTTCGTATTAAAAAAAAATTAAGAATAACAAAAGTTTATATACACGTATCACCTTATAAAACTTGACAATGAAGGAACTAAAGATAAAAGTGATTAGATGCACCACTTTTCAGTTAAAATAATTGAGTTTAGTGAAAATTGAATTCGTTTTTCACTATTGATGAATTAACGAAATAATAACCAGAAACATAATGCAACAGGACCGAGTGTATTTTAGAAAATACCGTGTTATTTATGAAAATTATCACTAGGAAACAAAATTTTATCGAAGTCCTATGAGCCGTGACATCGCGGAACCTCCAAGTTCCGTCCCTAAAGCTTGATGAACGTTTCAAATATGACTCGAGCATACAATCTTTCTTCGTTAATAAGTCATTAACGTACCATGAGCCCAAAGATTAGTATTTATCATACCTTTTGTGCCATTTAGTTGTAAGATACAAACATTATTGAACGAATTAAGTTATACTTCAATGATAATGTGATCCTCTAATAAATCTAACGTGTTAACCACATGTTAGTAGACCAATAGAGTATAGACATATGTCAAAGAAGGTGTTAGGCCAATTCTTTGAACTTTTTCAATAAGACACCATAGATAACATTGGACCATTATATACTGTTGATTAGAATTGCTAAGACCATCAGGTACAATAAGCTATAGTGCTCGTTATTGCATTACTACACAACTTTATAGCTCCACACAATATCTTCATCGGTGTTATACGGCCTCGCGCCGCCGATACCAACCAAACTATCCATCATTTTTTTCTTTTTCTTTTTTAAATCTTTATCTGGGTTTAGTTTTGTGTTTATGTTTTGATTGTGTTTGGTTTTGTGTTTGTATAATTCTTTATTATTATTATTATTATTATTATTATTATTATTATTATTATTATTATCTCTTTTTACGGGTTTTCGACGTCCAACCGAGGAAGAAATGGATATTTTTGAATTTTGTTCACTTTAACCTTATTTATTATGGATATTTTTGAATTTTGTTCACTTTTAACCTTATTTATTATATAATTTACATTATTAGTCCCTTTGAGTGTTTTTCTTACATTGTTAGTCCTTGTTATGTTAACATTGTTAGTCCATCAGTTATTTTTGTTACATTTTTAGTCCATAAAATGTATAATTTTGGTTTAAATAGTTTTTTTTGAACGACGAATTTAAACACTAGCAAGAAGTTAGAAAAAAGAAAAAACTACAAAAGAACAAGCATAGGATTTTATAACCATCCTACCCAATTAATGTTTGCTCTACCTCTAGAATTACACCATTTATAAGATATCGTAACTAAATCATCAAACAATGTCGCCTTTTTCGGCTGTTTTAAACCGAAAATAATCTCATTTCGAAACCGCAAAATCTTCCACCACATTACATAGAAGGTGCCTTCCAAAACTTGTTTAACTTTAGAACCAAAATGGAGCTCCTTGAACCATCTCAACCAATCTTTATAATTTGAAACATCCGGAAACCCGATACTCCACCATATAGTTTGGTTTAAATAAATAAAATGAAATATGTTTGCTTTAAGGAAAAAAATAAAAATAAAAACTGGGGCCATTAACCCTATAACATAAGTCATACCGGAGTGGGTGATATTTTGTGTTATAGGAATGTTGTAAGGTAAAAGCTGATGTATCGCCTTATAACTTGTCGGATAACTCCCACCGCAACTATCACTCTTAGCCTCTACACACTCTAGTAGCTAACGTACATCACCCGTTTGTTGTTTGTGGAATCGACCAATACTTGAGAAAGGTCCTATTGCAAACTAGGTTTCTATTTTTACTTTTGATTGAAAAACCAAATCTGAGCCACATTCGAAACATAAAGTTGGTAAGAAATTTGACCCAACTTCTGTTAGACTAGAAGTAGTGTTTTGAACTCACTTACCGCCACCTCAGCTTAGACTAGAAGTAGTGATTTGAACTCACTTACCGCCACCTCAGCTTTCTCTCTCATCTTATTTACACTCACTCTCACTCACCATACAAGGGTAGTGGTGACACCCACCCACCTTTATGAAAATATACCTCGCTAAATATCCCACACACACTTATAAACAAAATATTTAATTATAAAAACCACACTTTTTCTCTTTTCTCTGCTTGATGGGTTACTCACCATTCGACCTCCTTTTCTTGGCAACTCACGGGCGAGTGGTATCTAATAAGGAATGGGACTCATGGTGTGAGTTACCCACTCATGATGAAAAAACCACCCCGCCTCACTCTAGCCTTAAGTCAAATAATACTGTAGTATTTTGATACTTTCATCCGCGTTTGAAAGAAAAAGGCAGTGTTGAATATTGAACAGGTGAGCATTAAATTGCCGACTACTCCATCTTGTATGGAGTGTGTTTTAAGTTGAAGCGTGTGTGCATAATACGAGACATTATTCATCTCTTGTCATCATTTCATATATGTGTACACCTCAATAGTCAATAGTAACATATGTGAGTACTAAATGGTGGTTAGTTTCCATATAAGTTTGTACAGAACTTAACAAACTTATATGTTTCCTAAACTAATGGTTGATAATTAATAGGTACAAAAATATGTCTAAAATTACATATCATCATTTTATTTGGGGCAGCTACTAGCTAAGGAACCAACTTCTCCACAAAGTCAAAAATCAATAAAACGTTAACACGCAAGTTTATACATGATATCACGATCTTTCTTCCCCAAACTAAATTAAAACTACAAGAATTAAAAGAGATTTGAAATTCAAACAAGAGAACAAGAGGCTCAAAACTAAATAACAGTGCTTGAAATAATAAGTTTGATGCTAATCTTAAAACAAACAGTCGTTTGTTTCTCATTGCTGGTGAATATTTTCAAGCTCTTGAATTAAGCTTGAACTTCTTTTTCAAGCTTTAGCATGTATTTATTTACGTTTATATATGTCTAAAAACATGAATGATGTTTCAAAGTTGCGATTTTAAATATGTCTCGTGTACTTGTCAATATCGGTAATTAATTTGTAAATCGACCAAAGATGGCCAAACATCGGAAAAACAATAACAAAATTTAATGCAGGTTCGTCTTTAAAGCCATACTTGGCGACCTTGGTAAGAAGAATAATGGTTGTTTAGCTACCAGTTACTATTTTTTTTTTTTTTTTTTTGAAAGGCACTATTATACTCAAACTTGATTGGCAATGATCCTATTAAATAGAATTTGACAATGATCCAATTTAAAATTTAGGCTCTAGTTGTTTGGCGTGCCTGCTAATCTATATTAAGGATGCTTCATGCTTGGTCTTGATTAGATATTAATATGTTTGACATTGGACATTTTACCTTGATTATATAAAAATCTAAGATATTAAATAAGAAGATAAAAGAAAACCATGAGAGCATTGGGTCAATGGTATCATTTCCTAACCACACTGTCAAAAAAAGCTTTAAGGAATACTTCGTATTTAGTTAGTTAGTACAATCCCAACTCATGGTTAAAGTTTATTGGAAAATATTTCATTGACTCGGCTACGTTTTTGGAAAAAGGTTAGTAGGCACTAAAAAAACGACACGAGATTAGAGTTTTCCTGTCGATGTAAACCTTTTGAGATAATAGACTAACGTACTTTGAGTACCCAATTTAATTACTGCTTGGCAACGGGTTTTTGTATGGTTGGACTTACCGTCTCCTAGTCCCTCTAACCTTCAGGACCTATACATTTGGCTCGATGACATGCACATTTCGTCTTCTCGGAAATCTATCTTGGAAGTTATATGCGGAGTTGCTCTTTGGTCTTTGTGGAACTTTCGTAACGAGATGATCTTTGGTACTTCTCCGCCTAGGCGTAGTACTTTATTTGACAAGATTGTAGATTGTTCTTATAGGTGGTATTGTTCTAGGAACAAATTATTTTCCATTTCATGGAACAATTGGCTTCAAAACCCTTTAATGGTTCCTACCTTGTAATCGTTTTTCTAGCTTCTTGCTAGTTTCTTATATAATTCCGCTGTTCTAAAAAAATTTAATTATGTGCATATGCGTTAAGTCCTTCACAAGACCATAGATAATAGATATAGGGCTAATACCAAATTAAAGTATCATATTTGTCAAAAAAAGCTGTTTTGAGTAGCGCACTTTTTTTTTCCTCATTGGTGTACTAAACTTGCATTTTATTGCCAAAAATATGTACTTTGGACATTTTTGCCCCTCAAGTTATTAAAAAGTCAGGGGCAAAAATGTCATAAAAAGGTCAGAAAATAGTACAAAGTACGTATTTTTGGCAATAAAATGCAAGTTTAGTACACCAATGAGGAAAAAAAATCGCTACTCAAAACAGCGTTTTTTGACAAGTATGATGCTTTAATTTGGTATTACCCCATATATATATCTCTTTGATGAGGTGATCAATTAATCAAATACATGTAAAAGGTAGAAGCATAATTTTAAATTCTAAACATACATGATTACATGCATATGTGTCGTTAAAACCCTACATCAGGAAGAAAAATGTTATCATTTGATTACATGATTTAGGTTCCGATCTTTTAACTTAATTATGATATAGTAGACTACTTATGGACATGTCATTGTATACTTTATGTTTACATTCATGATCCATGATAAGATTGGAACAATAATGTTTACCACAATAAATATTTAGTATATTTTGGGGTGAGAAACAAACCGA
>LBNU01026821.1:13490-36868 GCA_014162995.1 Artemisia annua | reverse complement strand
AAAAAAAAAAAAAAAAAAAAAAAAAAAAAAAAAAAAAAATCCCCTAACAAGTCCATTTAGTGACTAGCTTCTTGCTAGTTTATGAGTTTAGAAGGTCGAGTAATCTATGTTATAAGATGAGAATCAGTTGGTCGAATGTCTATTTACTAGCTTCTTGCTAATTTTATAGTAGCATATATAATATATTTTTGCCTTTAAAAAAAGTCCACTAGTGATTCCCTGACCATACGAAGACAAAATATGCTTAGAAGTTCGACATCTTAAATTTTTTAAAATATTTACGCGTATATAAAAACCAAAAATAGAAAGAATATCATGATGCAATGTTTATATTATTTCATTATGTTAATTGTTTTAAATATTTACGCGTATATAAAAACCAAAGATAGAAAGAATATCATGATGCAATGTTTACATTATTTCATTACAAATTGTTAATTTCGTCACAAGACATATGATTTGTTGAGCCCTTTCTATTTTATGTTATGACTCCAACACATTAAAATTCACAATGATATAAATATAAAAAATGAAAGAGAAGTAGGTAAAATTTGTCCGTATCTTCTTGACCACGACCTTGTACAATGACACAGTTTTAATTGACATATCACCAACCTAAAATTGATAAACGAACATTATCCATCTCTTTAACACACACTATATACATCATACATCGATAGACTTTTTATTTTTATTTTTATTTTATTTTATTTATTTATTATTATTATTTTTTAAAATATGTCACTTATTTTTAACTTGATTTATATTTGTGTAATTAATAATTTTCTTGTTTTAAAATATAAATTTATTTTGTTATTTTTGGTTGTCTCAAAATTAATATACACTTTCAATTATAACCAATTAAAATGTTTTAATCGAGTGAGAATGTGAAAAAAAAAATTATTATAATTGTCTTTATCTCACATAACATCGCAATGTATTCTGTGATATTTTGCGAAAAAAATTATTAAAAACACCTTATAAGCAGAAATATGCCCCAAATGTAATTTATGAAAATGCAAATTATTTTAGATATACGAAATAAAGTTAAATTAAATTGGAAATAAGTAACATCTTCGGTCACAAAAATGCAAATTTCCCCGCCAATATACTTAGTGTCAACACGAGGATTTGGTATAGTTACAAATTTGCTCTACAATTTCGATTTAATCTTGGGGTAAAGCGTTAGTAATAAATAAAAACCTTGCTAGTAACCTAATATAGTTAGTGTTCTTTTGTATTATTTATTTGGATTGGTTAACGAGTGACTGGGGGCACTGGTTAAACCACATTTATTAAAAACAAACTTTTCTTTTAGATTAAAAATTGTTAATGAATATTATTATAAATTACCATAATTAGATATGATTGTTAATTAAATAAACTCAAAATTTCTTTTTATAATGACATTAAACCTTACCTTAAGGGTACCTGTTAGATAAACCCTTATTTGTTAATTGTAATTTAGTGCTTACTTTGCGCCTTCTTCAACTTTTTCTGGTGCAAATTATTTGGTTTTATATACCTCTTTCCTAAAACGAATTTATGGTTATTTTGTGCAACTTTTGTATTTGAGTTATTGTTTTCTTGTGATTTCGAGATATAACACCATTTTATCTTTCTTTTATTAAAGCAGTTTTAGGATATTACTTGTTATAATTTTTTTTTTTTTAATTAAAAAAACCAAATTAAAGAAAAAAAAAAAAAAAAAAAAAAAAAAAAAAAAAAAAAAAAAAGTAAAGCGTAAAGTGTTGAATAACTTTAAATTTAGCATAATGCAGTTTCATTATGTTCTATATTGAACCGTATAGAGGACCAAAGCATGAAAACTCAAAAGAAAAAGTAAGCATTTTGATAAATTGTACACTGGTTGAAGAACTATTTAACGATCTAAGCAATATATCGTGTTTGTTCCTTTTGCATTTGACACTTTTGGTTCCTTAGCCCAACTGAACCTAAGAAGGTGGATGGCACCAAGAAGAGGGTTTCTGATGTGCCTAGTACGAGTGGAACGAAGATTGCTACATCTAATCAGTTTGCTGCCCTTAATATTGATGATGCGGATGCTTTTGGTACTCCGTCTAATGATAACAACAAGGATGTGGATGCTGGTAGTTCAATGGAAGCTAATGAGGATAAGTCTAGTAAGACAGCTAGTACAATAGAAGTTAATAAGGATGAGTCTAATAAGACAGGTAATACAATGGAAGTGAGTGAGGAAGAGTCTACTAAGGGTTCTACTCCTATTGTTGAGAAAATTGGTAAGCTTGAAAAGCTACTTATTGATGGTGTAGCAACTCTTGTGGATGATGATGGTCATCCTATCCCGTCGACCTCTGCCACTAAGAGGGTTAACCCATTTTCAAAGGTGGGAGAAATTCTGGTGTCTGATTCTGAAGATGAGTTGGTTGCCAACCCATTTGATGAGTCTGCTAATCTTTTTGGTGGGGGGCAAGAGTTTGAACAAGAGTATGATAACTACGATGATTATGCGAACCAGGTTTATGATCTTCCCGGTAATTTGGATGCTTTTAATGCCATGTATGGTACCAAGCTTCAAGGCCCTAGGAAGTAATTTATTTCGTTGTTCTTATGTTATCATTTGAGTGGTGGTTAGATTTCTAGTTTTAGAAATTAGGAAGTATCTTGTTATGTAAGCTTTTAGCCTATGTAACGGGCTGAGATGTGGGACTTCACCCATATCCATTTTACTTAAAAGTTTTTTGGCTAATATATTTACCAGGGTGCAGGATTACTCCCCTTTACCCAAAAAAAAAGCTGTACGTTTCTTGGATCGGGTTCGTAAGATTGTTCGCAGCATTATATCGGCTCCGAGTGGTCACGATTATGTTTTCAGTAGAATAGGGTTTGCTATTCAGAAAGGGATGGCGGCGCAGCTTGTTGCCCGCTTACCTACCATCTTGATGTAAATCTAGTATTATTAGTTACGATCGAAGAGCCTTATATTTGGTACCTATATTCAATATGAGCATGTTACCAACAACTAATTTGTCAAATGAAAAACTGTGCATGATGGTTTAAGATGTCGACAACCTTTTTATTTATTTATCTGTTACTATATAAAACCCTACTACAATCATGCAAATTATATATAATCTTGAATATATTTCATGTTTAAATTTTAAACTTTACAAGTTAATTAACAAATCATGTGACTCATTTAAAAAAGTAATCAAGTGCGGGCTAAGAATTGAAGCCTCATAGCGGGCATTACATTGATTAAAGCAATTGTATAATTGATGCATCTGTAAAACCTACAATTACTGCCTAGTATTGAGTCCATAAACGTGAATTTCATTTAGTAAATCGACTTTTGTGTTTTCATGTGTAACTAACCACATGATTCATATAAATGCATGTATCAATATCGATAAAAGGTATTTTAAATGAACACGAATATGTTATAAATAGACAAGACTGTCAAAGTTGGTTTTAACCATCTAATGATACGTTGCATCTATAAGATGTATGATGCTGAGGGGCAGAGCCAGAAAGTAATGTTTGAGGGGGCAAACTTTTTATAATTTTTAAAAATTATACTACAAATCGGTTTGTTAGAGTGGCAAAGTATAAGATTAACTGGACTCTAAAGAATTAAATTTTTTTCGCTAAGGGGCACATGCTCATCGTGACCCCTCCTGTCTCCACCTCTGTGTATAGCATGTATAAGCATATATGGTTACTACCTCTAAAACTGTAACATCGAATGTTTCATTTGAAAATCTATTTTTACAAAATACCGTGTTTTGACAAGCAGACAATAACTCATTATAGTTATTTGTTTAAAACTCCGAGTTGACAACATCAACCTTTTTCCAAAGAAAATAAGGATTTTATCCGGTTAGTGTTCATCATAAACTCGATCAAACTCCATACTTTAATCGGCCAAAAGATGGAGACTATAGTCAACAAAGAAAATCAAAAATAGCAGTGATCACTTTCTAAGTATATATAAAACCATTCTAGTCACTGTATTTGTCTTAAACTGTTAGCACAATTTTAATAGAGACATTGATACATGATCACGCAGTAAATACGCTTTAAGATTCTTGAAAAACAAACAAGTACGAGTAATCAAAACTTATGCATCAAAATCAACACAACAACTATATTGATAGTGATGGCTTGCAAACTAATAACAGTATAATTGTTAAGATCCCGATCTTGATTTTAAAATCTTACAATTTTATGATACTACAAAACAAAAACGATCTGAATCTTACGTAGGATCTTAACAAACTTAAAATCTTATAAGATCCCGATCTTAATCATAGGATCTTACGATCTAATCCGATCCGATCATACTTTTCTCGAATAGCAAACTAAAAAACTGCAAGCTATGGATTATATTCTTATAGAATTTAAAAAACAATGTGTGAATCTTTTTACACATTCAATATTTATATATAAGACAACATTTCTATAATACATTCATATACTTTTGTGTTCAAGAAATATAACAATTTGTATATTTGAATAATATTACAAAGATTATTAAGAAAATGAAATTATAGTAGGATTTAGGATCCATATCCGCTCTTACGATTTCGATCTTGCAAAACAAAAACAATCATAAGTAAAATCCCGATCTTGAAAACGTTGAATAGTACAATTAAATAGTTTTTAGACTTTCATCCATTAGAATATTTTTTTTAAATAAGGACTCATGTTATTCTATTTAAAAGTTTAATTTATGCATACACGGGTTTGAATATTAAATACGGCTAAATTATTAGTAAAGGGAATATAAATATCAAATGGTAAACACGAGTTACTGTGATATGAAAATAAATATACGCGATTCTACTTATAACAACGACTCATGAAATTGGTATTTAAAATTTATATATAAATATCCATAAAAACATTTTAAATACTTTACGGATCATATTCTAACTTCATTAACGCTCATTATGTGCTACTAAATTCGCACATTTTGTAAAACATGATATCAATAGTTAAAGTTAAACAATAACATCAACATCAACCTCAGCATGTCTGTCAGTTATAAACGTTATACAAAGCTAATTTACTCATTTTGACAAGTGATATGCTCTATTAGGCTGCACCTTCTATTTTTTATTACTTTAGCGGAAAGTGTATTGTGCGCGTTGTTAAGTCCAAAAGAAATGAAGGAAAAAAAAGTGTACGTTTTGTGCCAATATTTTGAGTATTAGCTGATTGATGTTTCTTTCAGGATGTTTTATATACCAGTTGGTCCTTATGCGTTGTTTATTCGAACTTGACACATTAACAGACTGGGAATACAAGTTCATCACCAAGTATGCTAAAGTAGGAACCATAAAAACCCCCGAAACTACACCTGATGCATCAACTACGGATTTACTTTAAAGGTTACTTAGAACATATATTTGATATAATAATTTGTTTATATGGTATATGTGTTTATTGAATTTTAAAATCAAGTTGTCTCTTGAATTTTCGTATACTTAAACGGCTAACTCACATAATCCCAAGTTAACGTTATATAAATGCCTTTGTCTTAGGCACTGATATGTGTTGCATTAACCTTATTCCTAAGTTGCAACAAAAAAACAAATCTCACAAGTATTTGATGAGTTAATTGCTTTTGAATTTGTTGTAATATAGAATAATGATGATCTAGAAAGAGATGTAACTAATATGTCTCATTCACTTGAAAATCTGCTGCGAAAAGAATGAGCCGGTTTACTAAAGTAGGACTTGCTTAAGTTATTGGAGTTTGGGACTGTTATTTTCTACTAATTATACTAAGTTTTTAAAGAGTTTTGAGACCGTCTTAATAGTTAGATTTAGTGCTGATTAGGATTGTTTAATGGCTGTCTTAATAGTTATTCAAGGTGTTTGGGACTGTTTTTAATAGCTGAATTGATGGGTGCTTGAAACTGCCTTGATAGCTGAATTCAAGGGTGTTTGAGACTATTTCAATTGCAAATTTTAGGGGTGCTTGGAACTGTAATAATAGCCGAATACAGGGGTGTTCCGACTATTTTTAATAGGCATTGTTATTGCAAAATAAATTTGACTTATACTAAATTAATAGATGTAAAGTTCAAAACATTTTAAGACAATATATTTGATATTAAATACATTATAAAAATTTTATGTCAAAACCCTGTGCGTGCACGGGTATTATAACTAGTATTAAAAATAAGGAGTTATTGTTGATGTTTTAGGGGTATCGATAAGTACCTTATATAAAAAAACAACTAACAAAACTTTTTTCTTATCCATACAAAAAAAAGTACAAAATTTGTGGAAGAAAACAAACTTTGATCCTTATTGGACTGGGTCACCAACTCACCAAACATATAAAAGGGCAAAAACGTAAATTCACTAATCTAAGTGCTTGTCTCGTGTCAAATTCTTAGTGTACATATGAAGTAAACTATGGTACTTTTCCAATATAAATAGGCAACATAACTCAAATGGATCACCAGCAATAAGTTGCTAATAAACCTCTCATATACATATTTTTTTGAGCTCAGACTCTAGTCCAATGGCCATTTCATCCTCTTCTTTTTTCATGTTATCATTCATGATCACGTTGTTATGGAGTTGTGCCATGCATGCTAGCGGGTGTTATACGTCGATCATAAGCTTTGGTGACTCTTTAGCTGATACTGGAAACCTGAAACAACTTGCTGCCAAGACGAATAGCCAACCACCTCATTTCTTGTTTCCACCTTATGGCGAAACGTTCTTCCACAAACCCACGGGTCGATGCTCCAATGGCCGCCTCATCATTGATTTCATTGGTATACAACTTTTTTATTATACATATCCGACTATATATATATATATTTTTTCGTGCATGTAAGATAGATTTGTGGTTTAAATGTTGTGAGATAGTTAAAATTGCTGCTAAAAAAACTAAAAATAAAATAAATGAAGGGGAATGTATGATCAATTTACAAAAGGGTGTACCTAGTCAATTTACATGTTGACTAATTTTATGAATTCTAACTTTCTGATTAACAAGTTTGGTGTTGTTTTTTACTAGTTGGTTCAGGTGGTTTAGACAAAGTTAATTTCATAATTATTAACAAATTTCTTTTTGAACAAAATCATGACTTCTTTTTCTTAGTATTCATGCTTTCCGACCTTTTGGCGAATATAGTTTCACTTGGAATAATACTTTTGATACATGCATCTTTCTTCAAATATGTCAACAACACCACTTACATTTTTCCTGAATTTTTCTACGATATATAAAAGTATAATTATATTATGACAACAAAAATAAATTTATCGAGCTTGTATATTTGTGGTTAAAAAGTACTAATTCAAGGAATAACAAGTAGACACATGTTTACAAAATGCATACTTTAGTGAAAAAGGTGCTCCGTACTTAGCTTTAAAGCAAGGATTATGTGAATCATACTAAATGTTAACATGTGACAGGAAATGTGATTCTAAATTAGGCTTACAAATGTCATATAGTTTCTTCACTTATTTACCATTTAGTAATCATTTTTTGTAGCTGAGAGTCTTGGGATGCCATTGATACCACCATCAGAAGGCGTGAGAACGAACGGTTTGCTAGAAAATGGACAAGGAGTGAATTTCGCAGTGGCTGGCGCGACTGCATTGGATTCATCGTTCCACGAAGCACACGGGGTTGTTAATCCGTATACAAATGCATCTTTAGATGTTCAATTGGAATGGTTCAAAGAATGGTTGCCGTCTATATGTGGCAAGACTTCAGGTAACTGAGTCCAACCTATACTCACCAACCTTACACAAACCAATTTAGAATATCTAAATAAACTTAATTAATTAATGACACATATGGCTTATTCAACATTAAGACGCTTGAAACCATCAAATTAAGGGCCTACAAAACATAGATGCATGTCCACAAATAATATAAGGTGAGCCAAACACTTATTATCACTGCGCAAACTTTAATGGCTTAATAAATTTACACTACAAACATTATTTGCTAGAAGTTATAAATTCTAAGAAAAGTATCTCATGCAACATTTTTGATCTTTGGTTTTTCTCTATATATATGTTGAAACAATCCTAGACGTGCATTCACATAAAAAACGTGAATTAGTTTACTCCATATAAAGACGTCAGTATACATGTTAAGAAAGGACTTTGTACGATATGTACTAATCGTGTGAGTGAAGTCCATGTGTGGCGACCAACTCACCTACCCCCATAAAGACATATAACTATATATCACTCTAATCGAAAATAAAAAATTCGAAAATAACTTAGTATAATTATTATCATGTGAAATATGATGACAACGACTTTATTATTATTATTATTATTATTATTATTATTATTATTATTATTATTATTATTATTATTATTATTATTATTATTATTATTATTATTATTATTATTATTTATTTTATTTTATTATTATTATTATATTATTTTTAACATTTACAAGTATATTCATTTTAAACAAGTACTATGTTTGAATTAATTGTTAAACAGTACCTTTTATTATTTATTTAGATTTACAAATGTAGCCAAACAAAAAAAATATATATAATACGCATAATCATTTATAAATGTGTCTAATTTGTCACATTATTTAGTTCTGTGTAGCGAATAAAATTTTTTGCAAGTTCAAGTAACCAACATTCAAATTTCGTCATTTTGGTGTAGTTTTTTTTACCTCACCTACCGGTATCAGGTTATCTCGTTCTATTTTTTATTTTTTATTTATTTTTTTTTCAAGATTTTTTATTTCTTACATAACATCCACCTAAGATAATTACAACTTGTTTGCTACATATAAATGAAATAAGTGACAAGTTAGATACAATTATAAATGGACAATGTGACAAGTTAGATACATATAAATGGAAAAAATTGGTCAAAAAATATAATGACATGGATGATAATTTATTCCATTTGGCAAAATCGGTTGTGGACGTAAAGTAATACACTAAAGTGACAAAATTTAAAAATTTAGTATCTGAACTTGCAAAAAAATTTATTCACCGCACAAACTTAAAAAGTGTGTCAATTTAGATACATTTATAAATGATTATCCCAAAATATATATTCACTATCTTTATGATAATTTAAAGTCTTAAAAATGAAATGTTTGATTGTGACTTGGCCATTTGTGAAGTGGTCTTGAGTTGGTGAAGTCTAGTTTCAGCCACAATGTTTTTATTTTATTACGAAGTATTAAATAAAAAGGAATATGTCGACCCCTTAGTAAAAGTAAACTGTTTACCCTTTACGAATTTCATACGAGTTCTCAACGACTTTATCCATAGAAGTTAAGTAGAATTATTTGACTATGTAATCTTTGGATATTTTCTTTTAAAAGCAACAAAAGAAACGGTCACGATATCGTTAGTGATTACTCAAAGGGTCACTAAACAGTCATCAACGACAATTGACATAGCTCATGAGTCTTTTTTCTATAGAACGGCTATTTAGTTGTTAGTGGTCGAGTCGTGCAGTGACATCCAAGCGGGCAATATGCCTTCCTTGAACCTTCGCCTTTGAGGAATAAACCCCATTTATTTGTTTTTCGCTTCGCCCAAAAGGAAAACCCTATTGGCAAGCCTGGAACCCGAGACCTACAAAGGAAACAACCTCCCCAATAACTCATGAGTCTTAACCGCCAACATTTTAATGGTTTTGTTTAGAAAATGATACTTTATGAAAATAAGCCTCATGACACAATTAGTAAAAATAATAATGAACGAAGAAGTTAATTTGATATATGTCGCATTATAAATGGAGTACGTTTATTTTGAAATGTAAGGTATATATTGCCCTACTCGCAATCGTGGTGTTGACCTTGATAAAATTAAAATGTTGCGAGCGTGAGCGTTATAAGATATTCCTGTGTTTAAGTGGGGTATAGATAAATTAAAAAATAAAAAAAAAAAAAAAATTGATAGATTCTTTATAATGGTAATCAATATGATGGGATGTGGGATGTTGTGACATTGACGCGAAGACAATGAAATTCTTTCACCACTTTTACCGCCGCAAATGGTCAAATGGATTTGTTTATATAATCTGAATACAGGCCAAGTTAAATAAATCTGTTAGTTTTAATAAATTTGCCGTTCAAAAAAAAATTAAATGATCTGATCTATCATCTATGCAATATGCATGCTTTCTAAAGAATCCAAAAATTAAACAAAAATTTTATTATAATTAAAAATAATCCTCAATATAGTAACCAAATAAAATAAAGTGAGTCAACAAAGCAATGCGTTTGAATCTGAATCTTTGAGTTGTATTGTTTTTTTACTATGCTACTTTTGACTTTATTGTTGAGTTTATCTCCTCTTTTAAAAAGGAAATATGTTATGTTTTGAAACATCTTATTAAAATATGGAGTATTATATTTCCTAATAAAAAAACTGTGAAATTTAATTACTTTATAATAAGTTCATTTCTTCAAGTGTCCCTTTGTTAGGTGAAATAGTTTCGTAGTTGTAAATTACATTAACATAGTTAACAAGTTTTAATAAGTTGGTTACATTAGTACAAGCAAATAACATCAAGTCGAATTCTCGTTTTATTAGTATATTATCATTAAAGTTCTTATGAAATCGAAATGGTTAATTGCAGATTGCAAAACCTTCCTTCAGAAGTCGTTAATTCTTATGGGCGAGATCGGAGGTAATGATTACAATCATGCCGTAATGGCTGGAAAGCCCATCAGTGAGCTCCAATCATATGTCCCTCTTGTTATCAACACCATTGTATCGGCTATTAATGTAAGTACTATATCTAGCACAAGTTTAAATACATAATGTGTAATCCAAAGTGCATTAAGTATAGCTAATCGACATATATGGCAAATGCAGGAACTGATCGAGCTTGGGGCAGAAACTCTTGTTATCCCAGGAAACCTACCAATTGGATGCTCAGCTGCCTATTTAACGATTTATTATGGTTCAGATAAAGTAGAGTATGATAGCACAACAGGTTGTATCACCGCGCTAAACAAGTTTGCAGAGTACCATAACGAGTTGCTCCAAACGTCACTAAATCAAATCCGTGAAGTTCATCCTCATGTCAATATTATCTATGCTGATTACTACAACGCTGCCATGCAATTTTTTCGCTCTCCCCAAAAATACGGTACTTAAAATACTCACATATATGTAGCTAATTTTCTTATATGCCAGTGACACACTTTTTTGTTGAGTAACATGTTAAAAAACAGGTCGAGTTGGGCTGAATTGCCTAGCACTTATTTGTCCATAGTTTAAAGAGTTCATAAACAATACGTAATATTTGAAATATGATCATAAAAGCTTATGAGATTTTGAAATAATGCAGGATTCACAAATGGGGCTCTAAAAGCATGTTGTGGAGGCGGAGGGCCGTATAACTACAACCCGTTAGTAGATTGTGCTGATCCTACATCAACCACATGTGATCAGCCGGAAACCTACGCTAACTGGGATGGATTGCACTTAACCGAGGCAGCATACCAAGTGATATTCAAGAGTTTATTTAAAGGAACATATACTACACCAAGATTTAATTCCGTGTGTCCTACGTTAAATGTACAAGCAATGGATGCATCGACAAGTTTAGTTCAAGGCTCCTAGTACAAGCTAGTAAATGAAGCTTGTCAAGCAGATTGGTTTTTTTGTTAAGCAAATATGATTTATTGTAATGCAGTGTCATATGTGTAGTTGGATGTATATAACCATACATCCCTTAATTTTATGCATTTGTGAACATAAATTTTTTAGTTTTGTTTATGTGTATATGTATATATATAATATTTTACTTAAACTTATCATCTGATTGAACCTCAAACTTTGAAATGTTTATTAGACAATTTGAAACATGGGCTTAAACTTGTATGAGGTACAATATTAGCTGAACCCAAGGCTCGATATTGGGTTTGATTACAAGTCATGGGCCAAGAACAGATTAATGTGAATAGTTTTGTGGACCCAATAATATAAAGAGCACAAGTTCACTGATCACCGAAGGGTGTTTCTTTTCCCGTTAATGAGTGAACCTAAACCCTTTGTTTCATCATTATCATAATAGAGAAGTGTACAAAAATCTCTCTTTGTCAATTAAATGACCAATCTAATAATATCTCCAAACCACTTAATGTGACTGCTGTGTGCTACTAGTAATAGATAAAAAATAACATGGGCCCAAAATAAAATCCTAATCAATGCAACGGTATGACTCCATTATTAATACATCCAATCACTTCAACTAACCAAATAATCACAGGCGGAGTTAGTACGGTGACTAATAGGTATTGAGTCATCCCTAATCAACCCATTCAACCCATTCTGTTAAGTAATTATTGAGCTCATAAGTTATTTATAGTGTTACGGTATGATAGGTTAAACAATTAGTTTTTTGTGCGATATATATTGCTATAACGTTATGTTAAGTGCGACCCCTCTTAACTTAAAATCTTGGCTACGTCCCCGCAAGTAATAGAACCAGTTCATAAAATTAAACCATCAACTTGCAAGAAAGTTATTTTCATTTGTTGACTAGTCATAAACACTCCCATAGAAAGGTAGCACAGAATTGAGCTGAATCAGTTGTCCATTAATATTACGGGTGAAGGACAGGTATGAAGGTAGGTCGAGTTATTAAGTTTCACACGGTAGCAAAAACTCAAAAGTATACAATACAATAATTATGTCCACATGCTATGGCATTGCTAATAATTTAGTTATTTGCAAGTACATTATAAAGATATCAAAATTTCTTCTCATTTTGTGCAATTATGAACATGGTTACTCTCTTTTTTCTATTCTTTTTTGTCTATACAACATTATGTGCTTCAGTTCCATTAAGGTATGACAAAATCATTAGCTTTGGAGACTCCATTGCTGATACCGGAAACTTTCTCCATTCTGGTGCACTAACAAATCCTGTCATTGGTAAACTTCCTTATGGCGAGACATTCTTTCATCATGCAACAGGCCGTTGCTCCAATGGACGCCTTATTATTGATTTCATTGGTAAAAATATTGCTCCCTCGGTCTTAAATTTATACGTGCCAAAATGACTGTTCACTTCTAAATTTAGAGTTTTAGTCACTAAAAAACTATTTAAAAGTAAAATAACAAATTATTGGCGAAGTGTAATGATGCATTTTTAAACTGTGTTTTTTGTGTGAGGACAATAAATTTGGGTCGGGTAGAGTATCTAATTATTATGTAATTTTGATTTGTTTGTTGGATGCGTTGATTCATTTAATATTGTTTTAGATAAGTTTAATTTGTTTGTAAGGTGCAATGTTGTCTTATGCAATAATACTTGAAAAACTGATCAGCCGAGGAATATGGAGTACCATACTTGCCTTCTTATCTTCCGGTTGATGGAACCTTGAAGTCGAAAGCTAAACATGGAATTAACTTTGCTGTTGCTGGAGCTACTGCACTTGATTCAAAGTTTTTCTATGATCAAGGCATTGGAAAGGCTCTTTGGAGCAATGATTCATTAAGCACTCAGTTGGGCTGGTTTAAGGAGCTTAAGTCAACCATGTGTACCACTAAAAAAGGTTATAAGCTTACTTATTTATTCAGTTATATCTAACTAATTTATATGGATGTTCATATGTCTAGTTTGTACCAAGTTATATTCAACCAAAACATGTTGTCCCAAAAACTTTCTTATAATCACTTTCACCCCCCACACCACAAGCAACATGTTTGTTATATTTTTCACAGGTTTCTAAATGATATTTCCAGGATCGATATATGCACAAGATTGACAGAGAAATGATTCATTTATTAACAACATAATACCGATTACATTGTTATACAAGACACTACTAAAAATGTTACATGTAAATGACTATATATAGAGTATGAAAGGTTGCGAGTGAACCATCATGTCTGTTTGAATAGACATGAACCAAATGACATACCCTTTTAGAAATAACTAACTTCCTACAAATAACTAACTTAACTACTAACCGAAATAACTAACTTTCGGTTATACACTTTCTATTTAACAACTTTGGTCCTTCGTCTATCGTTATTTACATAATACAAGACTTATGCAATTAAAAGTCCAACAATTTCCCCCCTAATTGTTTAAGTCTTGTTCTTCGAGTCTTCATACTCTTCTCCGTGTCTCTTTCTTTCCTTCTTCCTATCTTACCAACGTGTTGTTGTTTTTCGTTGTTTACTTCTTGTCACTAAACCAATTTCGTAAAGAGAACCCTCGTTCTTCTTTTGATGTTGTCGATTTGTCTCCTTTTCTTCAATAAACCAACGAACTTCTTCTTGTTGCTGTACCATACTTGCCACGTTGTCTTTCTCTTTCTTTTGTGTCGACTTGGTTACCAGCGTGTGCCCTAGACCTTTTTGTCTCGGCTTCTTTCTCCAAAAAACACCCAATGTGTTCTTGGCCACAATCAAACTTTATTGTTTGTTGTTGTTTCGTTCCAAGTTCTTCACAAGTTCTTCTAACAAATACCTCTCGGTATTTTCCAAAGCAACTCGATTGCTTTCCTTTTCTTTCAATAATACCCACGGTATTAATTTCAACGTCTAAATAAATGAGAATTTTTTTTGTCGTTCTGCTGTTGCTTGTTCCTTTCTAACGTTGTGCCACAATACTTCCTTGTTTCTTTCTTAAATTCCACGCCATATCTTTAACAACTCCTAATACCCGTCGGTATTCTTTTTACAAAACAAGTGATCAGCCTGTTTTGTTATTGTTGTTGTTCCGTATTGCTAAACGTTCCTTTTCCAAACAATCCTTGATTGTTTCCTTATCTCGGTATACCTTTTCAAATCTACAAGCAACGCCTTTTTTCTTTTGTGTATCTCGTTGTTTATACACAAGGTTTCCTTCTTGACGTCGTTCTTCTCTTCTTGTCGCGTTGTATAGCAACAAGTCTTTTCTTCCTTCTTTGTTGTCGTGTGCAAGACACCAACAAAGGTCTTGTAACAATTGTTCTTCTAAGTTTTCTCCACCAATACGTTTGGTGTCAACGTTTGCTTCCTTTTGTGTCGGTTATCAAAACTTATCAAAACTTGCCGCTGCCCACAAAAGTTTCCTTCAATCGATCATGTATTTCTCTTCTTCAAGAGTGGATTGAAGTCTGTTGCTAGTTTGCAACTTCCGTTGGTTCTGATCGTGCACTATCTTCCCCAACATCCTTGGTGTCTTCCCCTCGAAGTCTTTTGATCAGTATGATCAAAAACTTGAATCAAATCTTGTAATCTTGCAACCTTCGGCTCTGATGCCATGTTATATTTTTCACAGGTTTCTAAATGATATTTCCAGGATAGATATATGCACAAGATTGACAGATAAATTATTCATTTATTAACAACATAATACGGATTACATTGTTATACCAGACACTACTAAAAATGTTACATGTAAATGGCTATATATAGAGTATGAAAGGTTGCGAGTGAACCATCATGTCTGTTTGAATAGACATGAACCAAACGACATACCCTTTCAGAAATAACTAACTTCCTATAAATAACTAACTTAACTACTAACCAAAATAACTAACTTTCGGTTATACACTTTCTACTTAACAACTTTGGTCCTTCGTCTATCGTTATTTACATAATACAAGACTTATGCAATTAAAAGTCCAACAATGTTTAGCTAACCTGGTACTAGCATGACCTATCATTATGAACATACACATAGATTAATTTTATCCTATTTGAAGACTAAATTTCCTAAAATGCTTCAAACTTCGTGTGTCACAGAGTGTGATAGCTACTTTAAGAAGTCGCTCTTTGTGATGGGAGAGATCGGTGGTAACGATTACAATTATGCATTTTTCGTGGGTGGAACATTTAAGGACTTAAAAAGAATGGTACCTTTGGTTGTGGGAACAATCATTTCTGCCACGAGCGTAAGTATAGATGAGTCTTGACTGTTGTATTCATGCTTCTATGGCGTTTTAAACATTCGTTTTTTTGTTTCCTTTTATTATTTGCTTAAATAATATCAATGCACTCCAATGAATAATGTTTTGCAGATGGTGATTGAAGAAGGTGCGAAAGATGTAGTTGTGCCAGGAAATTTCCCAATCGGGTGTTGGGCGGCCTATTTAACTATGTTTGGAACACAAAACAAATCGGCTTACGATGGAGATGGATGTTTGAAAGCACACAACGCTTTTTCAAAGTATCACAATGCTCAGCTAAAGATAGGGTTAGAGCAACTAAGGCAAAAATACCCTCAAGCTCGAATCATGTATGCTGACTACTATGGAGCCGCCAAGGCCTTATTCCACACCCCACGCCATCTCGGTATGTTTTCACACGCCTCGTGTAATTTTTCATATGTTAAAAACACCTCAAAATGCATACACATTGACAATGAAAAGTCTCAAACTCGCAACTATTTGTACAAAAGACTCGTTTATTACCCTTGAAGAAAATTCGTACGTTTATAGCAACACTGTGCAGTATGATAATTTGAACATTTACAACAATGGGGCCTTTACAGCTCATTTCGTAAACAATGGTAGGTGAATTGTCACTATCAAAATTAATCTAAGTTACATGGATTATCTTCTGGAGGTGATTTATACAAAATCAGTTTTGATATGTACACCATCAATATTCAATGTAATCGGTTAGAATAAAATGAGAAATAAAACTAAAATAATAAAGGTGAGATGAAACAAGAACCACGCATTTCATATGCACTTACAAAAATGAATAAATCTCTCCTTAAATTTTCTCCCTCTTATTAAAATATGTGGCTAAAAATTATTCTCACTCTTTTCATCTTAATTTTTCTTATCATCTCAATATACAATATGATATGGTACATGCACAATGTTTTATATGAACTGTGTACACATGAAAAATGGTGTTGCTTTGCATTATTATCAAGTCCCTTGTATAGTTGTATGCTATGTGTACTATAAACTACTAATTATATTGCCAGTATAGTATCAGAGCTATGAGTATTTGCATTTTATTTATACTTTGTATGTGCATGTAGGACTCGAAAATGGAGGTTTGATTGCTTGTTGTGGCGGTGGAGGACCATACAATTTCAATTTCACAGCAAGATGTGGTCACGAAGGATCAAAAGCATGCAAGGATCCATCGACTTATGCAAATTGGGATGGACTGCACCTAACTGAGACGGCTTATAGCCATATAGCTACTGGTTTACTTAAGGGAACATTCACTTCACCACCCATCTAGTGTTTTTTTTTTGAACAAACACCCATCTAGTGTTCAAGATCTTCAATTTCCTATCTTCTTTGTTGTACGGATAATAAACAGTTAGAATTGCTTACTTTAAGTTCAAAGTGAATTAACAAAGATTGTGATAATAAATTAGTATTCGAAGATGAAATTTTGGAAATCATAATATGTTGTGAGATAACGTTGTTGTGTTATATTATGGATCTTTTAAAATATGATACATAGCCAAAAGTACAAAATGTGGTAGGCCATGAATCAATAGAATAATGAATGAGCTCACTGAAACTGTAAAATCTTACTAGGGTTGTTCACAAGTCGGGTAATACCCATATGAACCGAAAATCAAAACCGAATAGAAGTGAACAAAACCAAATTGAATTTGTCAAAATCAAATTGAACCAAACTAAATATTTAGTTTTCAGCTTTGATATAGTTTTTGGCAAAATGAAAACTGAACCGGTCGAACCAAAAACCGAATTCATATAAATATATATTTTTTATATCTTTTATATAATAAAACAAAACCCCAAGTGGGGACTTTTCCATTTCAAAAAAACTAAACCATACCTTATTTAGTAATAATATTATTTAGAAAAAAAGATTATTTTCTTATGAGATAATATTTTATATTTATCCATAACACAAGTAGAAGATAAATACAAAAAATATAGATAAGATGCAATTAACAATAGGATTAAAATTTTTAAATAATTATCTTTAATAATAAAAAAATTATAACTAAACATCATAAATCAAACAAAACAAAGATTACACTATTTGATTTTTAATAAATAAAAATAGATGATTCAAAAAAATTTAAAAAAAAACCCGCGCGTGCGCGGGTATTATAACTAGTTTTCATATAAAAAACAATGCATTAAACTCTTTCCTAGTAAAAATATAATGTTTTTTAATCTTAAATTTTTTTGATGCTAAAAAGTTTATATAATTAAATAAAAAAAAATACAAATTATGTTATTCGGGTTATTCAGGTCAACCTGAAAACCAAACCGAATTTAAATTTAGATTTCGGTTAGGTTTATCCAATTTGAATATGTCTGGTATTTTGATTTTCGGTTTTACTCAAAAAAAATTTAACCGAACTAACTGATTCGAAAAAACCGTAAATGGGTAAAAGGTCAAATGACCCGTTAAATATATTACTCCTAAAACTGTTTAAGTACAAAGGATATGAGTGAATCCCATATCTTAGCCCGTTACATAGGCAGAAAAGCTTATATAACAAGATACTTCCAATTCTCTAAATAAGAAAAAACCACTACTCAAAAGATACCATTGGACTCCTATGAAAACAAAATTACTTTCTACCAAGACATTGGAGCTTGATACCATATGTATCATATAAAGCATCTAAATTCCCTGGAAGATCGAAGACCTGATCCGCATAGTCATCATAATCATAGTCATCATATTCATCTTCACGATCATGACCACCACCAAAAAAGATCATGGACTCATCAAAAGTATTCACAACCTCCTCTTTATCAATGTCAGAAACAACAATCTCTCCCACCTTAAAAAATGGGTTAACCCTCTTAGTAAAAGAAGTAGACCTCGGATAATCAACCTTTTTAATAGGATGACTATTATTATCCACAAGAGTAGATTTCCCATCAATAAGTAGATTTTCAAGCTCCCTAATTTTCTCAACTATAGGAGTAGAACAAACCTCCTTTGTTCCCATTGAATCACTCACAAGCGATTCTTAGATTAATCAATATATGATTAAGGCAAGTGGGTTAGCGCGAGAACTTTTATAGATGACCATTCGCAAGAGTTTATGTAACCTTATTTATATGTGATTGTCAAGGTAGATTATACTTAATAGTTGAAACACTTTATGCGTGCTTGATAATTATTAACACTGTGAGCATCGAGTTAAGGGCAGATATGCATAGGGCTAAGTAGTCGTGAAGATCTGGCCTAGTCTACCATAGATATGGAATGTATTCACAGGCCGAATCCATGATCCTCGAGTCTCATTTTACATTCCCTGACTCACCAACGGAAATAGCATTTAGTCACGACACTTGTAGATGAATCATTAAATCACCATGACATGATACAATGAACTTGTCTACATGTTCTCCTATCATAAGACCTCGNCAAGGTTATAAATAGCGTGAAGCGCGGCGTAGCGGCATAGCCAAGCCGCAAGCTTTAGCGTGAGGCGTTGCGTCATAGCGTTTTTAAGGCGTGATTTAAAGCGGCAAAAAATATTTATAGAGTTGTCAATATTAGTTAACTAATACGCTTAAAACTTCAGTTGTGGATATTACTAAGCCCGAATAAAATACTTGTAAACAAGCTCAAGTCCGAATAAATCTCTTTAAAAAAATTAAAAAAAAAAATAAAATTTAAAAGTTCAGAAGAAATGGCGTCAGCATTCGGCTATAGGCACGTTTTATTACGCCTTATCACGCTTTTTGTTGCACGCTACGGCTTGGAGGATGACGCCATTGACCATGTTTTACGAACGTGGAGCCACGCCTCACGCTATGTGCGCCGCTTATAGCGGCGCGGTATTAGCGCGCTATTTAGAACCCTGGTTATGTTATTATCAAATGAGACCACATTTGCAAAAGAATTATTAGTACCCATATTCACTTTAGATGCCACATTAGACATGTCAGACCGTCAACCCTCTTTATAGAAACACCGGAATCGGGTCCAACATTGGTGTTTACACCTTCATTCCAACTCTTGTTACTTTCCATGTTTTTAATCGTATTAGAAAACTTATTTAAAATTTAGTTAATGTCCTCCTCCCCCAAACCCTCCTCAATATACACACCCAACTAAACTTGAAAACAACCAAAAACACGAGTAAAATAAAATAAACCCCTAAAACATTACGGTTTTTCTACGGTTAATGCAAAAAAGTGCCCTAACCGCCCCTCATCGGTGAGACTCTTGAATTAAGTAGAACTGCATAATTAATGCAATAAAGTCCTAAACGAGTGATGCAAAAAATTAAACCCTAAACCCTATACTCTAGGGATGACTTGACCAATATTAACGCTCGTAAGATTCTAGGATAAATGACAAAGTGATAATCAAGAACAATAACATGGATGTTAGTTAGCTAGTGATCAAAAGAGGTAGTAAGCGTACGTGGTTGTAGTTAGGGTGCCTGTTTGTGTCACCGAAATCTCCTAAGAGGGAAGAGAACCAAGGTTTTGTTAGTTGCTCTTCATTCTATCACTAATAGGTTGACACCA
Organism: Artemisia annua; assembly: GCA_014162995.1. Taxonomy (NCBI): domain Eukaryota; kingdom Viridiplantae; phylum Streptophyta; class Magnoliopsida; order Asterales; family Asteraceae; genus Artemisia; species Artemisia annua. Next base: position 16,452 of record LBNU01026821.1, on the reverse strand, counting down.
ACCGTCACATAAATGTTACAATTTGCCGTATTTTAAACCAATAATTTCTTGATAAATTATTCAAAACTTATTTCCTGTTATAATCAACTATAGTCATCATTGCAGATAAAATTCTATATATTGGTTTCCAAATATATATGTCAACTCTTCCAGCAAATATTAATACGAAGCAATGCAGCCTTCGTTTAATAAAAATCTACTTTTTTTTATCAATAGAATTATGCAGCATCTACTTTTCAATAATTATCATTTAAATTTTAGTTAAAAGCCTTAAGCATTTCACTTATTCTGTCGTACAATTGGCTGCTTTTGAAGATACTAAATAAATAATCAAAGTCAGAAGTGTTTTAATTATCATGACCATCGGCTGCTACTACTCGGTACTCACCTCTTCGGATTCGATCGATCTTTCATTTAAACTTTTACATTGAACGTTTTAATAATCTCTGTTTAATTAACTAATGCTAATGTGTAAGTATGTAACATGCAAAATATTATATAAGTTCACGTCATTGTTAACACGAAAGTGCTTGTTACTTGTTACGAGTGTTCGTACGTATATTCTATTGTTCCTGTCTAAGTAAAATATCCGACAAAAAGGAACTTTCCCAAAGTACCATGCAAAGAGAATATTATATTTAAACGTTGACTTTTAGTCTGTATGTGTTCTACTAAATTTAATTGACTTTAAGTTAAACCATATGCAAGATAAAGTTCTCGTATTCAAACTTTGGATGGGTTTAAACGAAATATCATAGGAAGGTATTATAACCAAGTTTTAAACTAAATTTTCTAACTTGAGTTTGATTCAAAGACCAATTCCCTTCAAGTTGATTTACATGCATGTGAACAAGACCCTTAACATTATACGCAATACAGTATAAGACAACGGGTTGACTTGTATCTTCTTAAGCATCCGTCATTATTGTTGTTAGAACCTTGGCACATACATTTTTGTGAAAGAGAAATCAAAACTTTGACACATTCATTTCGAGATCTAATTGATTATAACCACAATATTGTCAATGGCTCGTTAAAAAAAAGTTACTAAATACGATAATTCCAACCAATAAAGTCTAATTAATATTAGATCTCAAAACTCTCATTGGTTTGTTCAGCAAAACTAGTTGCGGTAGTATTTGCTAAATATGATATATGAAATGTGAGATGTAATTTTTTAACCCATGGTTTCATCCGCTTTAAGATCATTGTTTATTTTCCTCGTAGTAGTTTGTAAGATAATTGTACCCTAAAACGTTTTATCAAATCACATTTCTGTAAAATGAATGATAAATATTTTTTGTAGTGACTGCAATTTCCTTAATCTATTTGTGTTTTTGTGTAGACAAAGTTTTTGTAGCGAGAAGAGTCCGTGTTTTATTTTGCTAAATATGTATAACTTCAAAACTTTGTATCGAAATAACTTGCAGACTAGCGGTATCCTAAGATTTGATTGTGCAACATGCTGCTCAATCGAGAGGTTGTAAGTTAAAAGTTTCGCTAAAACAAGTGTGATGTATTTGTATTTTAAATAGTAAGATTTTAATAGCTTAAAAAATCTTTGATAGCTGATTAGCTATGTTTAGCAAATTTTTTTTCTATATACAAAATGATTTGGTAAAATAGATTTAATTGTAGTTAACATGTTAACGACATAAAGAAAGTCATAAAGCACCTACATAAAAACCCAAATACCGAGCAGTCCCAAATAATTGTAAAAGGTAGAAGAGTCATTTATTTAATCACAAGTTTTGCTTATAGTTTGACGAATTAGGATCAAATAAGAAATAAAAGTAAAATGAGAATAATGAGAAATAATTACTGGGCCGCACATTTTAAATTCAACTTAGAAAAAAGATAGTTGTTTAATAATCCTTTTTAGCATCCAACTAACAAATTAAGGAGTATATCTTTCAGCTCATTATTAATCATTGCCCTCTAAATATTTTTCTAAATCATTAAAATAATAAATAAATAAATAAATAAATAAATAAATAAATAAATAACAAAACATATTTTCTTGGCAATTTACTAGACATACAAAAAAGATTTTTCTAAAAGGAATTATACAATCTCCTCGAAATCAACTAAAGAATATATAATCAAACATTTGACTTTTCTTTAAACAAGTATTCTTAGATTTATTAAATAAAACTGATTAGCTCATCCCGAACCACACATACTAATGTGATTTAAACTTGTTCTATCGGATAAAAAATCTCAGTGAATTGTCGAATTTCTTATGTATCACGCTGCCATAATAACTTCAATACTTCGTCGACAAATATTGATTTTCGATTAGTCTATTGTTTAAATAGTTCATCGACGAAAATATTCAACCTTTCGGTTTGGTTATTGTATTGTACAGCCTTAATTAAGTATCATTCCTTATGATACGTTGTTGTTAGCTTTACTATATAATGATATATTTACCATGCATAACTGAATCAAGTTTTAATAAAAATTAAGTCATGTTTATTTATATGCATTATTAAGATTTTATAAACTTTTTATTTAAACTTTACCTAAGGTGTCACCATCGGTAGAGGATTAGTTTCTTCACGTAACACACAGAATATCCATCATCATCAGAATAAGATCAAAGCTTTACCGATTCTTCTTCATCAAAAGCAATGTTTGTTTTCGTTTCTCAACTCCAGTACTTCATGTTTATGTAAGTGTCATGATATTTGAGATTACGTACATCACGACACTTTGGTTTTTTCACCTAATTTAAGATGTTTTTATTTTCCTAGCTATAAGTCAACGTTTAAATATAACCTTAGCACACCTTAGTTCATGTTTAAATATAATATTCTCTTTGCATGGCACTTTAGTAAAGAACGAGGTATATATTGCCCGCCGCGTTGCGGCGGGGCTTTTGTTAATTTTTTTTTTTTTTTTTTTTTTTTTTTTTTTTTTTTTTTTTTTTTTTTTTTTTTTTTTTTTTTTTTTTTTTTTT
>LBNU01026819.1:18521-31178 GCA_014162995.1 Artemisia annua | reverse complement strand
TTCTCGTTCCTAATATATCTCACGCTCTTCAAATCTAGGTTGTGCTGAGCTAGTCTACAAATAAATTCTCGTTCCTAATATATCTCACGCTCTTCAAATCCAATTTAACATGCTTTAAAGTTTTAAAACGTTTAGGCTCTAAAAATAGAAGTTTGGCTAGGATTAGGTTTTAGGAAAAATACCAGGTGTTACAACTTTGGTGACGGTCTGTTTGTCGTTTTCAAAAGTTGATGTACCATTTTCCTTCACCGTCCTTATGATGTGTATTCAAACGGGGTGGCCGTTGTCGGACTTCACCTTGGTTTGTGACCACGTGTTAGCGAGGTAATTATATACTCTAGAAAATTTTCCAATCAAAACAGGAAAAAACTTTATTTTTTTAAAATCCTTAGGCAATAACATATATGGTAACTATGTATTTCATGCTAGACAGGATTGCTGGGCCTAGAAATACAATGAATTTCATAACTACAGGTACCAAAGTCATGTAGAAGCAAAAGCAATCTGAAACTTTGTAACCCAATATCTAGAAGAGACGGCTAATCTTGCAAAATATATGCAGCTGCTTGGTTATTATATTTGGTCACTTGGTAGTACAGGAATGACAGCAAAGAAGGCATTCAAACTCAAAAGTTACGTATTTATTTGACCCATGCCGGTCATAAATGGGTCAAACTAATTTCGTTTTAGTATTTATAATGATATACTCCGTAGTCTTTATGTTTACGTGACTTTCATTGTGTTATATTAATTGTTGCAGCAGAATCCTGGCCAGATGCTTTCCCGACTAATCATGAATACGGAAGAATTCAACGCTGCAGTGTGTACGACGAACCAGGGTATGGATTTTGTTTTAACATCAGAACTATAATGTTCTTATGTATAATATTAATTCGATATGATATTTGCGATTTTTGTTTGACTGATAGACAATAGAGGGACTGTCCTTGCTGACGTGGATACTGTGAGATTCATGTTTAACGAAGGGCGAAAGTGAACACCTGCAAAGTAGGGTCATTCAAAATGATGGTATTTCAGGGTTTGGTGCACCATGGACAATATATCCGGGCTTTCAGCTTCGACAGTCATTGCGGACTCAAGTTTTTATCAAGTAAGATTACTCATTATATGAAACTTACGAACAAAGTGTGCATTTAGAGTACAAAACTGTATTTCGAAACTTTGGCAAAACCCCCGCCGCAACGGCGGGCACCAATTCCTCGTTTTAAACAAAACCAGTTTTTACAATATAATTTAAAATAAACAACATCATACATCTGACAACATAAAACTTTTATACATCAAACAAGATTGAACTATTTCATTATTTTAAACAAGTTCTAAATTCTATTTCATTATTTTAAACAAGTTCTAAATTCTATTAAGTGTCGCAAACAATGTTGCAAAAATCGTGAATCGGTACTGAGGCGGTCCGGGGCCGATTAGCGATTTTTTACCGATTAATCGGCCGATTTTCTTGACTCGGCCGATTAATCGGCCAATTTCCGTGGAATTCTCTCCAAGGTCCTGGGCCGATTACCGATTAATCGGCCGATTCGGCCGATTTTTGCAACACTGGTCGCAAATTTCATCCCAAAATTATTATTTATTTTAGAGATCAAATACACAATCACTTTAAAAAATTTAAAACTTATCATTGTCTTTTCATAGCCGATATCATGGACCTAATGCTTAAAATACTTGTACAGTGCATGTACTGTACAAGTATTTTAAGCATTAAGTCCATGATTAGGTCCCTTTATTAGGTCCCTTTATCAAGGCTCGATAGAATATAATATATGAGGTGAGATCTATGCAAAACAAGTATCACATAAAAAACAAATAAGTCAATCTCAACCATCCATCCACCTTTCATCTAATGGCTAAGATGAAATCAAAAAATAACAAAAGAAGGGCAAAATTGGCATTTTAGCTCATTTAATATAAAAACCCACTTTTCACCTTTTTTTAAAAAAACAACATATCTTGCAAACGGTAAATCTTCAAGCTACGAAAAATACACTATCGCGACGAGAAAAAAATTATCTTTCTATAGATATGCATTGTTATATACTTTCGACGAATTTTTTTTTCAAAATTTCGTCCAGAAAAATCCCACGGGATTCGTAAAAAATCCCATGGGATTCGTAAAAAGACGATTTTTTTTCAAAATTTCCGTCCAGAAAAATCCCACGGGATTCGTAAAAATCCCATGGGATTTGTAAAAAGACGATTTTTTTTTTCAAAATTTCTGTCCAGAAAAATCCCACGGGATTCGTAAAGAAATCCCACAGGATTCGTAAAGAGATGATTTTTTTTTCTTTTTTTTTTTTTAAATTTCCGTCCAGAAAAATCCCATGGGATTCGTAAAAATCCCATGGGATTCGTAAAAAGACGATTTTTTTTTTTCAAAATTTCCGTCCAGAAAATCCCACAGGATTCGTAAAGAAATCCCACGGGATTCGTAAAAAGATGATAAATCACAAAGGATTCAGTATAAATCTCATGGGATTCTTTGGTGCATCCCATGAGATTTATTGTGAATCCCATGGGATTCTGTATGAAATCACAAAGGAGTATTTTTTTATGAATTTGCAGTGACAATTACATTAATCCAATTCGACATGTTATCAAACATTTTCATTAACTATTTTATCATATATTCCACATGTTATCAAACATTTTCATTAACTTTTTTTTAGAAACACTAGTTTTTTTATATGAATAAAAAACAGTTAAATGTCCACTGGTCCACTCGTACATAAAGGATAAATAAATATCTAACTCCCTAGAAATAGTGTATTATATGGTGAACATCTCACTACTCTATTAAACAGTATATTATATGGGAACCTGCAATTTTTTTGTCCACTCCCTACAATCTATCTCTTCCTGGTCGTCTTCTCTAAGTCAAGAGTATCTGCAACCTACAATCGCCAACGACACAATGGATGCCGGAAATTACTTTCGATACCAACAACAGTCTTTTACACCACATCATCTTTATTAGTATATTTTTCCGATGTCCCCACCGCCAATCCCTTTCATTCCGTCAGTTTATCTCTTCCGTCAATCCCGCACTCACCAACCAAAAACACCTACTATTTACACACACTCTGCCTAACGTCCAACCATCGTCACAATGTTACCAACCACCGTTATTCTACTCATCTTCCTAGCACTCCTCTTCTATCACCATCCGAACCGTCACCTCCATAATCCACCATACCCAACACTCTCCCGATCTCACGCGCCACCACCACCAAAACCCTCTCCATCGCCGGATCTATTATCACGGATCTATTGTCGCCGGATCTGTTGCGGCCGGATCTGTTGGTGGCCGGATCTGTTGCGGCTGGATCTGTTGGTGGTGGTGGTTGATTTAATAGAAGTGAAATGAAAGGAATTGATTAGCTTGTTATTTAGGATGTTCGGATGATATTACAAAAGTGCCCTTCAATAATTAGTTATATTAAAATGAGTATTAATCTAGACCTTTAGATTTAAAATAGATGGATGGTTGAGATCTTTTGATTTGATCTTTAGATAATTATTGTTTCGTATTGAACTTTTGTCATAATATATAGTTAATCCAAAATAGCAAAAATGGAAGAAAACGTATGCTTCACTCAATAATTGGCATCTCTTTTTATAATGATCCATTTCTTAACCATTTGACTAAATCAAACGATGTGGGATAGTAGCTGTAAAAGGCTTTTCAGGAAATCTCCCTCCCTCCCTCTCATTAACGAAGAAATTTTGGGATACACGTCTATATAAGTGATAGTACTAATTAGTAAATCATATGTTCATTTTTTTTTTTATTAATTACTCATATTAAACAAAGAGTTTAATTAACAAGAAATTTGTGTACAAGCTTCGAAGTTAAATCTTTTACGTCTCTAAGGTTTACTCACTCACCAACAAAGTTGGACTATTCCTCTACGGCGATTTTCTGTGATTCTTTCATTTTCGATTCCCATTTGATCAAATACCCTACTTTAGTCTTCTTTTATTATATGTAAAAGAAGAATTGGCTGATAATTTGAGGAAGAAATGTCGAAGAGCAGCTAAGATGTGACAAAGATAAACTCGAGATTCAAATACAAGTTACAAGTTTATAACTTTGAGCATTGATGATCTATAGTCAAAGTTGTAACTCCTAAGTCCTAACTACATTTTCACAGTGACTTTCCAACACATTATAAAGTGAAGTTTGCTACTTTATTTCTTCAAAAATATTTATGGAACATAAAGCAAAACTCTAACATTGTAGGAAGCTGAAACAAGAGATAACGTTATAACATAAACTGATCAAATACTTTTCTACTTGAAACCGTTGCATATTTCAGGAAAACCAGATTATACCTATTGAAAATCTATGCTAAAAGTTGTAATTCCTAAGGATTATTGGTCCTTAGTGCTATATTACTTGCGTTGCATATTTGTGATCTGCTACTTCTTCAACCCACACACCTATACTCTTTTCCTGCCCATATACACATCCCAACGACAACCTTATAAAGTCCATCAGATTAATGTGAAATGTTTTTCTAAGTGGTGGAGAATGAGAACTTGTGCAAGCTTATGGTATGTCACTTCTTTGAAACAAATGAGAAATCTGATTATGTGTGAGGCACCCTGCTTTTGTAGTCATAAATTTCTAAAGAAACACACTTTGTGCTAATAACGACATTGTACAAGTTTTCACAGAGAACAAATGAAGTAATTAATTGTGATGAAAACAAAAGGAATTTATATGAAGGGTATGACACTACATGTCTACATGATAAAGTTTTAAACAAGTGTGCACAATCCTTACTAACAAGCCAGCAGCCTCTAAACTCCAAGGGACGTACACAAAACCATATGAAACAATCAAACAGGATAACCGCAACATTCTTATTAGTATAAACATTACGTACAAATATAAAAGACGCCTAACCAAGAGTTTGAATAAGATAATGGTTGATTCATTCCAAATACAGTACTCGGAAAGTGTAGAGTCGCCCTCAAGCTGCTTTTGGGGCAAGAAAAATATTTGCTTATCTGCGGTGTTAGACCCGTTTCCCGGGTGTTGGGACCCCACCCTAGATGAAATGGATAAAGGCCTTATGAGATTGGCTATAAATGTAAGGTTTTAGTCAACCCGATAGTCAATTTATAGTCAAAGTATGATTAATGTAGTTATATAAATATAATGCATAACAAAAGGGGCCTAGGTTGCCAAGTGTTATATATGTTATAAAGTTTGTTGTGGCTTAAATAGAAGGAAAGAGATTTGAGGGGCTATTCTTGCCAATTGACCAAAGTCACCACCTAACTAGTATATCTAGTTTATTCTAGACATTTCTCTCATTATTGAGAGAGAGTGAGAAGGCCGGATCTTTTAGAGAGAAGAGAAGAGAGGGAAAGTTGGGTGATGATCTAAGATGAAGAAGATGATCAAGTCTTGATGTTTATAGTTTCCCTTAGTTATGATCATCACAAGTAAGTCTCTATGTTCTTGTTGTTATTGAAGCTTTGGATTAAGAGGAAAGTGGGAAATCATCATATGATCAAGATATGATCATATGATGATGTAGAAAGATAGATGATTATGTTTTGATGGGTTTTGATAACCCTTGTTATGTTTTTGATTATTATGTTGTTAGGTTGTGATTATTTATGAAGGATGATGATGATGGATCATTGTGTTGATGATGTTCTTGATGTGCTTAGCTTGGAGCTAAGGTAAGTAAAATGATGATAGCATAAGTTATATGGATTTCTATCATACATATGTGTTATGTATGTTGTATGACAAAGTGGTATGGACTATGGAATATGATTATGTGATGCCATGAATGTGGCTTATGTGATAGTTTGATGCTATGGATATGTTGATGTTATGTGCTAGTTGAGATTTGAGTAGTAAGCCATGAAGTAAGTGTTTATGTTTATGATGCTCATGTGGATTGAAGTATAATGTTATGTTATGGTCGTTTTACTTACTAAGCCTTTGTGCTTACGGTTTAGTTGTCTAACCCTTTTGTAGGTTGGAATGCTTGTATGGATGGCTTGGATATAGTGATTAAGGATTGGATATGCAAGTGTAAGGTAGTGTTTAGTTAGAGCTTAGGTAGATACCGAGCTCAAGTGTATAAGTTTGTACCCCCGTGTGTCAAGTAGTACTTTGAAATGAGTAGACAAGTGTTAAATTGTATGTCAAGAGTTGTATAAGGATTTGGTAGTCATTTGGTGAGTCAAAGCATGTTTTATGTGTTTATGGTTTAAGTTAAAGGGAGTGTTTGGCATAAGCATGTTTCTACCCATTTTGGGATGTAAACGGGTCATGTGTGTATGGAACAAGTTTTATATGTTATGTTAAAGATTTTTGGAAAGTTTCGTTAAGTCTCGAGTCTCGGAAATTGGTTTTCCGGAATTAGAACTATGATTGTTTTCTTTGTAAAAATCTGCAGCAGGCATATGGCCATATGAAATTTCAGCATATGGGCATATGGCTGCCTCAGAGAATTAGCATATGGGTATATGGCCAGCATATGGCCATATGGTAATTTCAGCATATGGCCATATGCTTACCTCAGAAACTATAATATGGGCATATGACCAGAGTATATGGCCATATGGTATTTTCAGCATATGGCCATATGCTTACCTCATAAACTTTAAAAGGAGCATATGGCCAGGATATGGCCATATGGTATTTTAGCATATGGTCATATGCTTGTGTCATAGTATAAATGAGATTTTTTTCTAGTTTTTGTCAAATTTCCAAATTACATATCTTTTAATCCGTAAGTCGTCACGGGTCGTGCCACCCGTCGTTTAAAAGATAATGAAGTCTAGTTTCATTTAAAAATGGTTTCAAGGTTTGAATGTTTATAGATTTTTATCAGTTTGCAAAAGAATGACAGAATGTATGTCAAAGTCAAGCATTTCCGCGCGTAAAGTTTTAATTTTTGGTCAAAGCGGGCACGGGGTGTTACATGCGGGAATATCTTCCTTCTCCTGAATCTTGGCTTTCACATTGTGGATGGTGTCGGAGCTTTCCACTTCTAGATGTATGGTTTTTCCAGTTACATCAATCAAGAAATATATCTGCAGCCTCGTCACTGTGTCATCCACAAGACGAACGGTTGACTCGTTCTGCACTGAGTAGCGAGAAAGTATAATGCCGTCTTCGAGCCTATGTCCAGCATAGACTAGTGCTTGTTGGTCAGGGTGAATACCTAATTCCTTGTCTTGGATTAAGGCTTTCAGTTCCTTGACAGTGTGGCGGCAATCGACATCCAGAGGGATCCTCTTTCCAGAGATGGTCTCAACAGTTATCTTTAAATCTCCTCTACAAACAGGAACCAGATAAAGGACAGAATTCCCAGTGATGTTGTAGTCTGAAAGGGTACGTTTGATTTTCACATTCTGCATTCCAGCAAAAAACAACCTTTGGTTAAGCTTGCCAAGACCTTCCTTGTCACGGATCATGGTCTTCACCTCGCCGAGGTTGGTAGACGGTGAAACTCCAAGAGAAAAGGTCTTTTGCGTGACGGTCTGGATGTAAATCTGCAACCGTGGGTAGCTCGGGGGGTCTTGAAGCGGGATATATCAACATTAACACTCTGGTTATACATACGTCCAAACTTCATAGGCTGCATTCTTCTCAAACAGTCTCCAAATCCTTAGGGTACTCCATGCTGATGGTCTTAGCGGCAATATATCGTTATGGCACACTATGTTACTTAATCCAACAATTTAACAAAACTTGGCCCAATTTAATTAAAAAAATAGTTGATAAGCAATGGGCTTATACTTACGGTTAAATTTATCAAATACTAAGAGTTTTGTTTCAATTTAACCATTGAATTGTTATTTAATTTGAAAAAGTTGATTGTATATAAAGTTTGACGAGAATAATTAATGCATCTTTGAATACCTTAAAAATAACTATATTCAATATTTTCACAATAATAGTACAATATTTCACTTTGGATGTTTTGAAATTTGGTTTTTATTACATGACATCATTTCTTAAATTTTTATCTCCGAGATGGCACCAGGCTTATAAGTTGTAACATGTTAAACTGAGTTACAAAGGCTTAAAACAAGTTGACATTGGATCATTGATTCATTCTAACCAAATAAGTTTTACATTCATATTCTTTTGTTTGATTCATAAGTGAGAAAGAATGTTTATCTCCTCGTCAAATGTATCTTTCCTTGAATGTTTGTCAAAAACAAACTTTATTATAATACCTCCATAAGATCCAAACTCAAAAGTGTGGTTTGAAACGAACAACATCGAAACAACCCTCGTTTTGATTGAGGTTCATCACACGAAAGTAGATTCAAACAAAATTGGGGTAAGTCAAGACCTCAAAAATTGGTAACCATTTGCCATAGTGATAATAATCTTTAACTTAACTAGATGGTGCTCGAGGAGCGGTACTTTAACTTGATTTGTACCTTATTTTTCATAGTTATGTTTTCTTGAATTACGATTCAAAAAATTTATGCACCTACTTATTTTTAACAAAACCAATTTTTACAATTTACCCAAAAAAAATCAACATCAAATACATCAAATTGACAATATAAAACTTTTATACATCAAACAAGTTTCAACTATTTAATTATTTTAAACAAGTTTTAAATTCTATAAATCGCCCAAAATTTCATCCTAAAATTATTATTAATTTAATTTTGAATGGAAAAATTAGGGAAATTTAAAATTTTTAAACTTATCATTATTTTTTATTTACCCTATATAGAGTATATAGTTATACCATACCAACATAGCCATTTGGTTCAGTAAAACGATGTGGGATAGTAAGATGCATTATACCGAAAAGTATAGGTCACCACATTATAGCTTAGTCTTACGTATTTCATCCAATTTAGTTTTAGAACTATTTGTAGCTTTTTGGCATTAGATATCCAATTGTTATGGCACACTATGTTACTTAATCCAACAATTTAACAAAACTTGGCCCAATTTAATAAAATAATACTGTACATACTTACGGTTTATCAAATATCCGCAAAAACCGAAAATCGAAATCGAACAATCTACCAAAGATGATATATTAATAAAGGATCTTTGATTATGTGTGTGTTTAGCAAAACGAGCTTGAGTTAGAAGTTGTAGCCTATTTTAGTAAGCTGCTTCAAGTGGCTTTTGATTTTAAGAGCTTATTAAAGCTTATTCAAACAAAGCATGTAATTTAAGTACAGTAGTATCTTATTTTTCTGAACAGTAAATATAGCTCCTCATAATCATGGTGCCTTTAAAGTGAAACATATGTAAATGGATAAAACTGTATGCCTTGCAAATAAATTATTAGCTGTAAGCCTGTAATTGATTGACTATGGTCCTCCAACATTGCATTGCTCAAATTATTTTCATTATGTTTTTTTACTTTCAAGTAGTAATAAAGATATTTCTTTTTGAATGCGTGGACTTAAGGGTAAGATTGTGGATTAAGCAAACTTAAGGACCTATCATTAACCTTAATCATTACCTTCATTAAAAATAATATGATACTTTTAGTAAACGCATTTATGTTATGTTACTGTGTAAGAAACATATAGGTGTTCGAATGTTTGCTTGGAAGTTTTAGAAGTGCCGATTCATGACATGCATCTTGGTTTCAACTATGGGTTTGAAACTAGCCGTCGTGTGAGGCTGGAGAGGAAGTCAGTGGTGGTCGTACATGGGGAAAAGGAGGGTGGTATTGGTGTTTATGACTTTATGAGGTGGAGTTGTCGAGATTGGCCGTGATACAATTAATATAAGATCAAACACGCACAAAAATACAATATATTTGGTGTCAATGCACTGTTATATACTTTATATTACTCCGTATTTGTTATTACTAATGTAATGGTACACAATAACGCAAATCGTTTTCATATATTCACTTAGCTTGTCCTAGTTTCGTAAAAGCTGGCTGTATCCGATAATTCTCATCTCAAATGTTTATAACATAAGACAACAATTGAATGACAAATTTTCGTTGATTACAAAACATTCCTTGATATTATCGTTGGCAAGGACCTCGTGATGTTCATTTAATGTCGTTATGACATGTCCATATGACGACAAAGATGTCTTTTTTACATGCCAAATCTAGAAGAGAAAGAAGAAATACATCATCAATCATCATAAATAATCAAAAATAATGATATCACATACTACCCTTACTTCTACGTAATGTTTTCATTATGCTGTACTCAACCCCCCAACTATACCCTACTTATCTTTTTTTACCCTTTCCTTCAACCACAAGACTTTGTTACAAAGGTCTAAAGAAGTTAATACTTTTACCTTTTTGATGTTTCAAAATATAATTACTTCTTAAGTTTACATATTCAAATCAATATATCACGGAACAATAACACAATTTGATCAAGTGTATTTACGAAAAATTATACAAAACGAGGACCAGGTGCATTTATGAATAATCAAAGTTTTCTATGAAAATTAACACTGCGTCGCAAAATTTCATAAGTGTCCTGAGACACCCAGAGACCCAACCTGGTTCCGTCCTTGAATATAATCAGTGTAAATGATAAACTGTTCAATTTTTTATTTATTACAACGCCTCTAATCTAGTATTTCAAAGTCATTCATATCGTATTACTACGAAATACGGAGCACTATTGATAGAAAAGAAACAAGCTTTTTGGCTCATATTTAAAATTTTAAATGTCTTTCACAGTTCAGTACCCTTTAGCTACAACACAAATAGATTAATCTTGAATAGTGAATACCACACATGCAAATGATCATGTCGAGTAACCAATTGGGCTTAGCTCAGTTGGCCATCAATGTTTTTTAGGAGCTTTGGCAGGAGGTGTTACCACATGCGAGGGGTCTCAGGTTCGAGTCTCTCCATGGTGGGTTTTCCTCCTGGGTGGGATCAGTGTGGGTTCTGCCCCATAGATGCGTCGATTCGAGGTTGGCAGGGACTACCTTCGGCTGGCAGGGACTACCTTCTGAGTTCTGAGTAAGTACTGTGGAATCGAATCACTGACTATAGTATTTTACTAACTCGCCGTTAAAAAATAAAAATAAAAAAAATAAAAAAAAAAATAATAATAAATTTTATCATGTCGAGTATCATATGTTCATTCTACAAGACCAAATTTATACAAGGGCCCATAATATCAAATTCAAACTTAACTAAATTATTCATAAATATGATTTACCATATCGCAAACTGAACTAGAAGAAAAAGAGCTGTGTATGCAAAAGAACTATTATCATGTACAGATTACCTCTTAAACTTATAAGAACCAAAATCTTTGTGATGAAAAGTAAATAGCACAGCATAAAGGGTCATTAGCTTCCTTAAACTTTGGGCATGTAAGGTAATGTCGATGTTACCACATCGTTAGCTGCAGTCAATTTACAGCTCAAATATCCTAAAACTTTCCACGGACATTTCTTTTGATCACCACTTTGATTAACCTTAGCGACATCATCACACGAATCCAAGGAACCAAAAAGTGCCTTTGATGGAATTCGCCTAACTTGTCGGTTCTTAATGTCCTTAAGATCCATTTCTGACGGTGGCACTTTTACTAGCCCAAACAAAAAAACGTACCATCTTGAAGAAGATGATTTATTACCCGAACCATCGCGCCTAATCTCCGGGCCTGGTTCTGATCTCATACTTGAGTTTCGATATAAATTCTTGTAATCAAATGACCGGCTGTTTAAGGGACTCTTTTTAGTACGTTTGACGTGTGACATCGAGTCTGATCTTGATCGTCGACAACCAACTGGTTCTGCAACAAATATACAAATTCTACACGTTTATTTCGATGTATTTGTGAAGTTATGTAATTTCTTGTGACGATGTTTGATTTGTAAAAGTGTCAAAATTTACTGCTTGCATTTATATAATTGTGAAAAATATAAGAACACAAATAAAATTCGCGCTAAGCGTGAAACAATATATACGTACGAAATTAAATTTGTTCAAAAAATTCATTACGTACTTGTTCTAAAAAAGTAGAAAAATACAAGTAACAAACATTTGTTCTTTTGTATCTTGTCTCATTAACCTAGTTGTTACGAGTTCAAGAAAAACCAAAATAAAGTTAAGTACCATGTTGTTGTTTCTTATTCTGCTGATGATGTTTTTCGCTTTGTTGTGGTTGAATTTTACGTTGTTCGTTGATAGGCACAAGTTTGCCGCAAAATATGATGTCTTCAGCAGCAGACATCATTTTCTCTTCTTTTAACCCTCCTCGAAAAAACTCAAAAAAGTCTTCGGACGCAGAGGATGATGTCGAAATTTTACGAACTTGATCATGGTCTTGTGTAAGTGCCAAATCGGTTAGTGAAAGTGTGTGTTGAAGATTGTTGTTCTTGTTAACTTTGTCACCCATTTTGCACTTTGTGTTTGTGTGTTGTTGATAAATGGAAATAATGATGAAACAAAAGGAATTTATATAAAGGGTGTGACGAAGGAAAAGAATCAATGAGGGGTCTTTGCAAAAGTTTCATGTTGAATTTTCTATTTTTTTAAACAGATTCTATTGTATAGAGATTGTACTAAGTTTTGTTCNACATATTTGTGAAGTTACGTAATTTCTTGTGACGATTTTGATCTGTAAAAGTGTCAAAATTTACTGCTTGCATTTAATATA
>LBNU01026819.1:6021-13521 GCA_014162995.1 Artemisia annua | reverse complement strand
GCATTGCAAATTACTGTACAGTGCACACATTTTATGGTTGATTACCTAATTTGATATTTAATTACAATCAACGATTATGTCAAACTAAGTAATTTTTACCACCGTAATCTCAGCTTAGATGCAAAACGAACATTGAAATTTAGTTTGAGCTTGCTCACTTTAGCATAACTATGCTTTTTTTATTCCAAATAATATAGGTGAAAAATTTACTTCAAAACTATAAACATGATGATAAGAATATATTTCGGTCTTTAACTACATACATTTATATTTAAGCGAAATGGTTTCTTGGCAAAAATTACTAACATCTAACATATTTTACTTGGTATCAGTTGAAAATTTGTAGAGTTAACAACCGTTCAAAATAATATATTGGTTAAACATAATATGTGTTTACAAAAGGTTTGGGGTTCAAATATCATTCGGTACACATTTTAAAGTAGACAGACTAAACTAAAAAACGGTCTTGAAATTACTCTATGATGTTTATATCTAAGTTAACTAATCACCGACAATTAACACAATAACACATAATGTGCGGTTGAGAGAAGGTGCGGCCCATGGGGCAACTCATGTGAGCCCAAATCAAAATACCAACTAACACAACTTTTCAAGAACGTGGACCAAGCAAAATACCATTAGCAAATCCAAATATGCATTACTGTGGTGATAACGTATGCATGAGGCAACTAACACACATTAAATGCATGATTTCTAGAAATAGCATATCGATGTTTCAGTTTGCATAACGTGTAACTTTTTGGTACTCATACAAACATGCATCACAAACCGCACATTGCAATTGCAAAAACTAGTCTTTGAGTAACTTTCAAACTTGTAGTTTTAATATGCCATGTGTGTTTGAAAGTTGAAACCGATCTTCGTATAGAAGTCGGCTACTAACGATAAATGCACAAGAACTCCCAAGATATGGCTTTTAGAACGATGACACTTTTTGTTTAGCATTTATATTTGAGGCTCTCTTTTTTGAATTTTCAGGCAGAGGTTTCAAAACCTTAAAGACATAACCGATTGGTAAATGGTTAAGGGTTTAAGTCGGGTAAGAGAAACGGATAGTGTATGTGTATCCATATATACACGACGAAGGGAAATAAGGTATGGCCGAATTTGTTATAGCCAATGCACGTAAAAGATCATAGTAGTGCACTACTAATAAAGTTGTTCGAAACACACTATGCAATTCAAAGCCCAAAACAAATCTAGACGTAACAAAATCAACTGCATACTTTTCTTTCATGTTGACCTTATACAAACTTGAGACAATATCAACTATACATCATCACCGTAGCAGTGACATATTTCATGATGCAACCCACATTATATAAGTCCGATAATTCGTTATGTAATTCATCAAATTTCAATAACGTGTATGTTCTCATACCCGTACAACATAAAATAGTACAGAGGGAACTATTAAAATTCGGACTTGAAACTTGACTCGACTTGGTCAAGCATTAAAATTTAAACTCAAGCTCGACTCGTCCTCACATCCAGTGGCGAATCTAAGAATCCAGAGGAGGGTATGCACATTTTTTTAATGGAATTATTTCGGGTCAAAATTTTGGATCAGTTTTTACGGGTCTGATTTTTTGGCGTTTATAAGTTGGTTAGTTAGATTGTAGTATTTTAACTAAAAGTCTAAAATTGGTTCAGTTTAAAAGTAAAGCACGTTCCATTCTTGTAATATTAATGTATAGACGTATAGTGTTAAATTCTTATGTTATCATTGTGACTTAGTTAAACATAAGTAATTTTCTATCACTGCAAATATAAAAAGAAGGAACACTAAAACTATACCATCGAGTGAACTATTTAGAAAATCCTAAAACAACAAACTATAATATTTCGTGGCATGTAAAACTAATATATACAAAGAATAAATAAAAATAGTATATAATAATATCCATATATGTATATAAGGAATATATTAGCTGCTCCGTCCCAAAATTATAGTCCCGTTTGACTTTTTCGATCTTTTTTCTCAACTTTTACTTTAAATATATTTATTTGTGTTATACAATACTTGATGAAAGTTATACCAATGAAAATATATTTAAAACTCAATCTATTCATATATTGTGCATAAAGTATTATGTAATATAAACAAAAACTAGCTTCAAGGCCCGCCCGATGGGCGGCTAGCTTTTAGAATTCGTTTATAAGATAATAGAAATAGTAAGAGTTGTTGCAAGTCATGCCTTTTAAGTGTGGTAAATTGCCTATGAAATATTTTGGGTCCCTTTGTTGGCAAAAAGGCTTGGAGTTAGTGATTGTACCAAAATTTAATTAACATACTGAAATAAGGAATCCAAAACACCTTACAGTTTTTTTCATGCATCTCAACACAAAAATGCTTATTCACTAAAAAATATACGTAGATAACAATAATTAATAGTTATGTAAAATATTATGTAGGTACCAACCTATAAGCCCAAGTGCCCAACACCCAATTGCATAAAATGGGTCAAAAACTTTGTAATAGTTACTTATAACAATGATAGCAATAGGGACGAACATAACATAATCATGAACATAACATAACATAATCATGAACATAACATGATCATGAACATAACATTATAACATTAATAGCAAGCAAGAATTTCATAATTACATAAGATGGTTTTCATATGCTACAGATATATTAACTTTTTAAGTATACGCCAACTCATAATTTGAGGAACGCCTAATGACCTTACTTTGGTAAATCGAGCCCTTATTTCTTATAAATCTTCATCATCATTGAGACCTCATCCTACAAATTCAAATAAACAGTTTATTTTAGAAACGACCACACTGTTCCAAGTCTTTTTTTATATTCATTCAACCTTTTGTAACTTGATATTAAAAGTTTTAAACTTTTACGTAGGTATAATCATAGATGGGCAAAAAGTGCTTGTCAATAATCGACCCATGGTAAAATGACCCAACTTTAACCTTTTATGTCAATAATCGACCCACAATAAAAACGGCCCAACTTTAACCTTTCAGCCATCCCGCACATCTTGCACCCTCAAGTTTGCTACATTACTTACAGGCACCCAAGTCCCGGCAAGAACTTCTGCACCTTACACAACATATAAAAACATTTCTATAACGGGAACGGAGGCATGTATTTGAATATTAATAATTTACTCGTATCAGCTAATTGTCATTTGGTGCTCAATACAGTTCATGAAACTTAGAAATGGCCTCATCCTTTTATACATGTATAAAGATCAAAGGCATATACCTACTTATGTTGAGGGCATTGGCTCCACCTTCACATTGATCATCAATCACGAAGCAAGTGCTCGATAGAAGAGCATGTATCTGCTAAGTCTTGGTTTAACCTTGTAATATCTTTCTGACTTTAAAGCGGGAAGCAAATTTCTTGAGTTTTTTAATCGATTGACCATGAGATTTAAAGAGCTCCTGCAAAATAAATATCTGGGTGAATTACTTGTCCGTACTTATCCAGCTGTTACTAAATCCATAAGGTTGCAGACCCGTTTACATTCGTTATACTCATATTACAATTGGAATTGGAAACTGTTACTCATGTTATTAAATCCATTAGGTTAAAGACCTCTTTGCAAAATAAATACCTGATTTGAGGACATGCAATTGGAACCTGTTACACTCATATTACATTAGTAAAGGGGTATTTCAGTAGGCTTTTATAAGAAAGTTTTGTGCTCATTTCGAAAAAGCCTAATCTAAGTGTTTGTGCTTCTTAGTATATTTACTCTCTAAAAAGGCATGAACCTTTTAAAATAAGCTAACAAATACCTTCAAAGTACATAATGGCTTTTGCAAAAAACAATAAGCTATTAAAATTTGAAAAAATAAGCTTACCCAAACACCCTCTTAAATGATTATCAACCATTTGTCCCATTGGACTCGCTTTTTTTGTACAAAGACACGCTACCTTATCCATCTGTCCGAGTCTGAGTGGGAATATACCTGAGCTTCGTTCGTCATAGCATTGATAAGAATTTCGTAAAGACGTACGGTATGCAGATGCAGAAGCTGAAGCTTCTGGCAAAAATCTTGGGAACTCATGAGGAAGAATTGGATTATCATCAAAGAGTGAGGCAACCTGCACATATCACAAACAGGAACCAAGAAATGCAAATCAAATCAATGATGTGAATTGAAATAACTATTGCTACACATAATTACTTTAAGGTTACTGAAATTTACCTCTTGATACACTTCATTAATACCCTTGTGTTCCTTCCTATACATGTTAAAGATGTCAAGAAAATGACTTGTATACATGATCATCGTTTTGAAAAGGTTTCTGCACAGGAGGGATAAAATAATTACATTCACAAGTTAATATATATATGGTTGTTTAATTCACCAAATAAGAAAATAAGTAACACCTTTTTTTAATCACAAAGCTTATAGCCTATTCAAACTCTTATTCTAAAGTGCCATTTCTCCTTACGATGCAGCAAATTCTTCACCATCAGCAGTGTTCTGCCGAGCAAATAGCAATAATTATGGATGTTTGTTACTCAAAAATAGAAACCAACGTGCTTATATAGTTTTTCTGTTACTCCATAATAAGCAACTAATATATACTAATAGAGATAATAGAGATTGTACGTATAAAGAAAGATATAATAAGGTATACTAAAACCATAATATAATTAATTTATGAGCAATAATATTTACCAATGATATAACGTAATGCACGGAGCCTATTTATTATCGAAAGGCAATAACTATAACGTACCTCGGCTAGTCAATCGAATGTTGTTTCCTGGTGGCCGGCCGCTTCCACTTTTACTAACCATTAAATGATTTGTATAGTTTCTTGAAGCTCACAGCTTGTTAATCAAACCCATTTAACACTGATAGCAGTTGTCCAACAACAACGATAGTAGCTGCAGCTGCAATAGCTAAAGGCAACAAGTCATGATTCAAAAACTATCCGTTTAGACCTGCATTAAAGATTTAAAGGTTACCCATTTTCAGTTTGACAATATTTTCACTAAAAAAAGTACCTCTTTTGAAAGCTATTACATGAGAATTTTATTCTCGCATTAAGTGATTGAATCTTATGCAACTCTCTTTTCCAAAAAAAAAACAATTGAATCAAGTATGCTCTTTTTATGTATTGATGTCCTCTAAACTTATTGCCAATACCAGACCATTCAATAGGTACCAGTTGTCTGAAAGACAACGTAGAAGTGCATATTTAGAGTAGACCTAATATCATTATTTTTAACTTTTCTCTTATAATTTATAAATAAGAATCGCAAACCAGAAGGTGATGGGGCTGAATGATGTTTCCACTTTCCACTGACAAAAACATATGAAAGGTGATGGGTTCATATCAGGACTAAGTTTGTTAGTCTTTAGCGCATTTTGCTCATACCAAATTCAGTGTACGCTTTAAGTTATCGAAATCGACCCGTTTTAAGGAAAATGGTTCAAAACACCATCAAATTTTGAAAGACTGATTCTGTCATACCCAAATTCAATTTGTCTTTAGCGCATTTTGCTCATACCAAATTCAATGTATGCTTTAAGTTATCAAAATAGACCCGCTTTTAGGAAAATGGTTCCAAGTAATTGTGAACATAAAATGAATATGTATAATATACAAATACGGGTAAGAGATGAAAATACTCACTCCGCACACTCAGTTATTTTCCCTAGAATTTTGGCTTTCAACAATCTTCAGAACCAAAGATTTGTTCCCATCAAGGTACTGCATAAAAAAAAAACAAATAAAATTTAGCACCAAAAAACGGTAGAAGATATATTTTTGATCTACCCTCCATTAGCTAACCAAGAATTTGCAATGCTTGCATCTATTGAGAATTATGCCCGTGCTGATCATATTCGATATATGTCGTTCAATTTTCATTTCAGTTTATCCAGTTTTATTGATTCATAACAATGAAAGTAATCTCGATCTTTTGTAAAAGTTTTAGTAAATATACTTGTAGCACATTCATTGGAATTTCTTCAAACAGTTTCTGCTTTGATTGACTTCACAATCAATAATACGTACCTTGCAGCCCTTCCAGAAGGAGTGAATCAAATAATAGCAAATGCCTTCACCTTGATGGCTGCACGAACCTAACAAATGCATCAAACAAACAAATCAGGATACTGCACTTAAAAGGTATTTGATACTTAACATTTACCAACTGGAAATCCTATAAGCAAACAATGAAAGGTTACCGCAGATGAAGCAATCGAATCCATGTGACTCGTTGGTTCTCCAACATATTTGACAACTTTTTTGGAGTACATTTCCTCGTTAAAGCCTTTTTTGCAAAATTACCGACACCAACCTTTATAACAATGATTTGTATACAAACTACCTCTAGTAAACAACTCCTCATGCTTCATCATCTCCATCCTAAGCACAATCACAAAGAATATTTATATTAAAAAAAATCTCATCACAATTATATTGAATATACAAAAAAGCGATAGTATCATATAAATTCATTGACTAATCAATAAAAAAAAACTGCAAATCAAAGAATCAATGAAAGCATCAATTGATATAGTATTCGTCCATGATTATTGTAACCATCAATTCACAAAACCCTAAAAGTGAAATTCGAAAATTGGTTAATTCGAAAATTTGGCAAAAATCAAGGAAGTTTGTTCTGTCAAAATTAATGAGGCGCTTTATAAGCAAAATTTGAAAAATTTACTTTCCTGCATTATGAAATTTAAAACCTTCCTGCATTATCCAAATTTAAAAAGCAAAAAATAAAAAAACAAATCATTCTATTTCCAAGATATATATGATTTGATTTTCAAACATTCAAACAATAGCATATGGTTATACAAATTAAAACTAATAAAAAGTACCTTATTGCAAATAGGAAATCAAAAAGATGAACATAGGGCAATCCATAAATCTCGGATATTTTGTTCAGTTTCTGCAGGTTAAATTTTGAAGATAAAAACACAATTAATAAAAAGATAATTAATAAATAATAATGAATAATAAACACCAAATCAACATCATACCTTATTGCAAATATCATTTGCACCAAAATGATCCAAAACCCTAGTATTGTTCTTGAAATACATGAAGGTAATCGGTAAAATTGTGAGGTTGATACGGATTTTAATTTTCCCCAAAAAGATATATTCATTTTGATTGTTTTGATTCGATCCATTTTTAGGGTTTATGATTTTGATATCAAACTTTCAAATCAATCAAATGAAGGTACTGATGTGGATATTATTTTGATTCGATCCATTTGTTAGGGTTTATGATTTTGATAACTCAATTGGGCGGCCGGGGGTGTGTGTGTAAGTAATTTTTAGGTTAGGTTTTGTGTAAAAGATGAAGTTTTTAGGAAAGGTGGTAAAATCTTTATGGCATTAAATATTTTGTTGTGAGAATGCATCCAGGCCATTGATTAAAATGAATTTACACGTGGCGAATTTAGAGCAATTTTGAGTTAGAGATTGCTTTTCAAAAGCTTGTTTTATATAGTTAGTAGATTA
>LBNU01026818.1:92180-119466 GCA_014162995.1 Artemisia annua | reverse complement strand
GGGGGGACATGATGATGTATAGTCTGTATTCGGGTCATGAACCCGAATATTAGACGTTACTAATACTTAAGCCCACCATGTGTGGGCTATTATGATAACGGTCTGGGCCCACAAAGGCCCAAACCCAAAGTTATTATGGATTTGATATCGGATATCTCCTATTTATGGGATATATATCAAATATCCGATATAGGCGGACACGCCAAAAACTGAGGAACACGAAACCGATAAGGATTCGTGTGTATATATATAGGGCATCATGGTTCTCGTCAAAGGTAGGATTTACAACCCTAACTCTTCAATACAACCCTAAAACCGATTACTTACTCTCACGCCGGAGGATAATCGTGGGAGACAATCCCACGATAAGCCTAACGGTGTTTGTTTGCTTTCTGCTCCTTGGCTTGCAAGGTACACATAAGCTTATTAACACTAACGTTATCATCAATTATATCATCATTTGACGTTTTTTCCTTTTTATCAACATTTGATCTAATTACTTTCCCCAAAATATAGTTTCAGAACAGCAATCTGAAGCCAAAAACCAAAAAGCGAACAGCTAAACCTCCCAAACCAGACAATGGTCATAATGCTGGTCCAAGTCGCAACAAGTGTTCAAGCTCAGGGGCAAGCAGACGCAAGGGAGTCCCAGTCAGGTCTCCATTATGCTAAAGTTGAAAGTTCGAGTGCATTTCATCAATTATCAAAACATTAAATGCGATTACTTCTAGTTGGATTTTACAATAAAGTTGCGAGCAATCATATGCAATGCAATTAGTAGACAAAAGAATTTGGTTTTGGTTTTGGTTTTTATCAACAATTATGAAGCTTTCTCTAGTACAACAATCAAACATGTCTCGGTAAATGCAATCTATGCATGATAATGAAGTTTGGACTGAAGTAGACCTTCCTCTTGGTGCCAAGGTAGTTGGGAGTAAATGGCTCTACAAGTTAAAAACTGACATGGATGGCATTGTACACAACTATAAGGCCCGTTTGGTAGCTCAAGGGTTTACTCAAACGTTTGGTATTGACTACGAAGAAACTTTTTCTCCCGTAGCCGATATTAGGGCCATTAGGATTCTCATAGCTATAGCTGCATACTATGACTATGAGATTTGGCAAATGGATGTCAAAACCGCCTTCTTAAATGGTCGCCTAGATGAAGACATCTATATGGCGTAGCCTGAGGGGTATGTCAATCCAGAATTCCCAAACCGTGTATGCAAGCTTCAAAGATCCATTTATGGATTGAAGCAAGCATCACAGCAATGGAATAAAAGATTTGATGAGGAAATCAAAAAATTTGGATTTTCTCAAAATCTTGATGAGCCATGTGTATACCACAAAGCTAGTGGGAGTAATGTAATTTTCCTTATTTTATATGTCGATGACATATTGATCATGGGAAAAGACATTCCAAGTTTGCAGCAAGTTAAGGCATATTTTGGAAAGTGTTTTTCTATGAAAGATTTAGGGGAAGCTGCATTTATTCTGGGAATTAAGATATATAGAGATAGATCTCAGCGATTAATTGGATTAAACCAAAGTGCTTACATTGATAAAATATTGAAGAGATTCAATATGCAAAATTCCAAAAAGGGATATTTGCCAATGCAAGAACACCATGGCTTAAGTAGCAAACTGTGTGCTTCAACACCAGCAGAGGTGAATCGCATGAAAAGAATTCCTTATGCTTCGGCTGTGGGATCCTTAATGTATGCGGTGAAAAGCACAAGGCCAGATGTGGCATTTGCTCAGAACTTAACCAGTCGATATCAGCAAAATCCAGGTGAAGCTCACTGGACTGCTGTGAAGAATATTCTTAAGTACCTTAGGGCTACTAAAGATGTATTCTTAGTTTATGGGGGTAATCCAGATCCAAATGCAGAACTTGATGTAACAGGTTACTGTGATGCTTCATGGAAAAGTGATAAGGATGATACGAAGTCTCAGACGGGTTATGTCTTTGTCATTAATGGAGGAGCTGTGGATTGGAGGAGCAAGAAGCAGAGTATATTGGCTATGTCTGCGACAGAAAGTGAGTATGTAGCTGCTTCTGAAGCTGCAATGGAAGCTGTTTGGATTAGGAAGTTCGTTTCGGGCCTTGGAGTTATGCCATCGATACAACGACCTATAAAAATGTATTGTGACAATTCTGCTGCAATCACATTTGCCCATGAGCCTGGACTCATGAGGGGCACCAGACATTTCCCGATCAAATATCACTACGTGCGTGAGCAAGTGGCGATTGGAGAGATCGAATTACTCAAAGTTCACACAGATGATAACTTGGCTGATCAATTGACGAAAGCTCTACCTGGCACTAAGCTTTATAACTTAGCTGAAGGAATAGGTCTTCGTAAAGCTGAAAGTTTCATGCCCATTTGTGATTAGTATTTGGATAAAGGATGTAATGTACGATTATTAATTTCCAATGAAATAAAGTATGGTTATGTTTATTTCAATTGCTTTAATAATATATATCCTGTTTTTGCATGTTTATATCCTTGAATAATTTTATTATTCTAAAACTGTCCATTGTTGGTTAATAATATGGGAATATTATTAAGGGAAGACAATTAAGGTATTCAATGAATTGGATATTGGACTTATCCCAAACTAAATGATTTTACTTATCTAAGTAAATCATAATTAGTTATCCTCAGACTTGAGATACCAGATAAGTGTCATGAATGTAGTGCATTTCTGTGGAGCAATCTACCGCTAACCGTAACTGGTAGTTATAAGGGTTGTTTTAAGAAATGTTGCAAAGTTCATGGGTTAGTCTTGTAGTCAAAATAGAATTTGTTCCTTCAAATTTATTTTGAAGTTTAATACTATGGGCCACTCGTAGAATTGACAAAATGTTTGCGTGGCCACGCCCAAATATGTTTTGGTAATTTTGTTCAATTATTTATATACGAGAAACTGTACATTAATAAAGATTCATTTCTTTATTAATCAGAGTATTAGAAATAAAAGGATAATAATAACGATGTATCGTTAAGAGTTTTCCAGGAAACTCAGCTCGGTTTGAACTAGGGGCATTGAAGTGTTGCAAGACGCCGACCAATGTCATTTTACCGTTAATGTTTAACTAAGTGGGAGCTGTTAAATTATAGTTAAATATTTAACGAGTAAATGTCTAGAATCGAACACGAGACCTCGGGATTGCACACATTGCAAATGAGTATTAAGGAAAAATAATAAATGTATATTTATATTTATTATTAGACACAAGTACTTAATGGACGTTAGTATTTTCCGTTAAATGACTAACGACCGTTAGACGAAGATAAGGAAAGTATGTGTTTAAGGATTATGGAAACCCAAGAAGGTTCTAGAAACCCCTTGGGGCATGGGTCGGCCGAGAATCACAAGAGGGGAAGGATTCCCTTTGCTTGGTGACCAAGTTTCCTAAACACTATATAAACAATCCTAGGGTCATTGGTTTTTCACAACTCTTGAACACACAATTATCCCTAAATTGTTTTCTCCTTTTCTTCTCTCTTTGGCCGATTGTACACACTTCCCAAAGGGTAGTGGGATCGATTTTTGTCAATCAAAAATCTTCTTGTGTAGTTTCTTGTAAAACCTTAATACGGTTTAGTTTGTGTGTACAAGAACGAGGTAATTACTCACTATAGTAATTATCAAGAGATCGTTAAACAAAAAGGTAAGGGGTTTAACATTGATCTTCATAAACCCTAATTAGGGTTCATCACTTGTTCATCCCCAATCAAGAATTGCATACGGTACGTTTTCTATTTATGTTATAGTTAACTTTTATATGTTATACTTGATCCTATGCTTCCGCTATTATGTGCTACTCGTTCTTAATTATTATATATGATAGTTATAATTATAAAATTCTAACATAGTTTTGTAAAAGTTTAGAAGGGAAATTAATCTCCACAAAATACTTGAAACTATAGAAAACGCGTTTAGTTGATGTTTCCATTTTTTATTTTGAAGAAAGGGAGGGAGGGTTGTGGGTTACAAAGAAAAACAAGGAAAATAACTAAAATTTGTTTTGTAATTTTCCTTGTTAAGTTCGGAAATAGGGATTTTGTATTTTGCAAAGCATTTTGTTGAAAAACATTAATTTGAACGCGATCTCTGTTTTCCTTGTTTTCCACAAAAAACAATGGTGTTTTCCCCCAATTAAACGCACCCTTAACATCTCTTTTGTTCAATTGTGAACTCATCACACAAGTGTTCTCATAAACAAAATCATGATAAGGCTTTCCTGTAAAACGAATTTAAAGAAGGGCGACTCCAACTTATTCAGTTAAAGGAGCTCAAACAAGCTTAATAATCAAGTTATTACATGAGTCGGGTTGTCTCATGAAAGACAAGTTTCCATGAGGCTTTCCTGGAAAAAGAAGTTAAAGAAGGGTGACTCCAACTTATTCAATTAAAGGAGCTCAAACAACCTTAATAATCAAGTTATTACATGAGTCAGGTTGTATCATGAAAGACAAGTTTCCATGAGGCTTTCCGGGAAAATGAAGTTAAAGGGCGACTCCAACTTATTCAATTAAATGAGCTCAAACAAGCTTAATAATCAAGTTATTACATGAGTCGGGCTGTATCATGAAAGACAAGTTTCCATGGTTATACACACTCGAACCGGATGTCTCTTCAAAGATAGATGGATCCATGATTTTAGGCTTTTAGCAATTGGAGTTGCAGGTTGTGCTCTCGACGAACTCTCAGCACTTATTTCTCTCATTGGGGACATGTCTCTTGACCCAAACGTTGTGAAGTTGGTAGTAGAGTCTTCACAAGATTGAAAAGTTTTCAGTCCGGTATCTAACGACATTGGTCCAAAACAGCCTAAATGATCCTTTGTCCTGTGGTACCAAATTTCAATGGAATAACTGGGTCCCCAAAAAGGTGTGCAAGTGTGTGGAGGGCTTCTCTTGACCAATTACGTCTACTTATATCAACCTTGCTTCTAAATTCGGAATCAAAAGTGTTGATCATTGTGTTGCATTTCTCAAACGAATTTGGGCTAAGGTACAGCATTTGGTGGGGTATATGTCTCTCGTCTCTTACCTTTTTCGAAATCATAGAAGGGTTAAGAGCTCCTTTGGGTAATTAGCCTTTTGTCGTGTGTTATGGTCATTATTTGGAAGTCGAGAAATCTCGTGCTTCATGCACCATCGACATCCAAGGCCTCAATAGTTGCTATACGCAAGTTCAAAGAACGGCGTTATTGTGAATTTCCAATAGGTGTTCCAAGTTCAAAGAACATTTTAATGTTTGTTTTCAATTGGTGTTCTAAACTAGGAGTTGACCGGTCTTTTCGAATCTCTTTCCCACACAACTCTTTTGATCAATTTACTTTGATACCAAAAGAAGAAGAAAAAAAGTTTCTTTGGTAAATTGTGGCTTGGCTGAATTTAAAGCGCCAACCAATTTTTTATTTTGAATTACGAATTCACAACCTCAAAACTACTCTGAGATGAACTCATAAATCAAAACAAAAGGAAAATGGACTATTTAAAGAAGCACCTTTAGCCTAGCTCATTTGCTACCATTCCCTCCTTATTTATGAAATCTCCTCTTACAGCTTTTCCGCTGTAGCTCGATGTGGGATACTCAAACTCAAGTTGTGGCTTTTGAATTTTTACAAATAACTACTCATTTGCGAACACTTTACTTGTAACTCGGTTGAGCTTGAATATTGGAATTTGAACTCGATTCATACCTTGAAATTTTTGGGTGGGACGTCGAAGTAAAGTCATATCTCGTATGATCAGGGGCGGAGCCAGAAACAAATATGACCGGGTGCACAATTTTTTTTTAAACCATAATATAATATAGTTAAAAAGTGGATTAATACGAAGATTTCATTATTTTTTATATGTAAGTATACCAACTAAATAATACTAGAAAGATATTTTGATGCAGTGGGTGCATTTAAGATACATTTAGGAAAAATTGATAATTTTTTTAAAATTTAACACTATATCAAAAAAATCCATGAGATGCACGTGCACCCGCGGGCACCCCCTTGGCTCCGTCCCTGCGTATGATGTCAAACGCATGTTTATGTTGTCATGCCAATCGTGTCCTATACCTTTGATGAAAGGTTCTAAATATTTCGGCTCAGCCTCCTTTGAATTTTTTTCATGTAAGCGAATTCTAATTGAATTTTTAAACAAATAACTAAACATAGCCAAAGCTAGATATCACAACTCTTTTTAATTAATAATAATAATAATAATAATAATAATAATAATAATAATAATAATAATAATAATATGAGTTTCTAATAATATGAGTTTCTAACAAACAACTAATTGAATTTTCTCGGCTCCCCACTAATTTCTTGTAAATCCTATAAGTTTCTAATAAAGTGATTTTTATAATAATAAAAATAAATAAATAAATAAATTAATAATAATAATAATAATAATAATAATAATAATAATAATAATAATAATAATAATAATAATAATCTATATATATAGATATAAAGAATGAGTTCCCCCTATTGAATGTGAGCATTAATGCCACAAGCTAAGAAACTTAAATATGTAGTTTAAGCTAATGAATATAGTACATGCGGAGCTTATTCTGAAGCTTTTAAAAACTTTTAAAGTTACATAAATTTACAAGCTATACAATAATCTCGATTATACAAAATCATAAACCCATTAAATGCAATACTCCATTATGCAAATCAACTCAATAAACCATTCCTGCCATAAATGATACTTATAAAAACAACTCAATTATAAAGCCTTTCTTTTAAAACTGCCCATACAAAGCGATTGATGCAAACCCTTTCATGTTTCCATGAAGCATCAACTCCTCATTTCATCTACTCACCATTGATGCAAACCCTTTCATGTTTCCATGATGCATCAACTCCTCATTTCATCTACTCACCATTAAATGTGTCTACTTCCTATAAAGCCTCATTTCTTCTACACACCAGCCACAGTTTCGAAACAATACTGCTACTCAACAATATTTGGACACCGACACATCGTTACGTCTAACTTGGTCCATAGCAACTTTGCAGGCCAACCACACTTACTTTGGACAATGATGAAATTTCTGCAGTCGTTGAGTTTAAAACAAAAATTCAGGTACTCACTATCATGCATTTAGAAGCATGTAAAACTTCAAAAAAATTGAGCACTAATAAGAGTTATAAATTTCAGTGATGTCGATGAGACTGAAATAAGCTTACGTGTTGTGGCTTCTGAACCAGGCATGGAACCATTAAAGATCAGCTCTTAGCCTTGCCCGCGACAAAAGAAAATATGTATGGTTTTTTCCTCCCACATGCCCATACTGTCATTGTGATGTGGGTTCAGACGGCTGCGCCGTTAACAAAGTCAAGCGCCAAAGCAATTTTACAAAACCCAAGAACAGAAACATGCATAACCGAAGCATGTATCACAGTGATACATAGCAGTTAGGGTTTCGGCAAGGTACATACGCCGGTGACCATACCCGGATTCTAGCGACGGACAAACACAGCGACGTGAGCATTAACCGCGACTTCGTGGCAGCGGGCCCGACAACACATGTTCGTGGTTAGATCTTGGTAAGCCAACAACGACAAAAGAAAGGTTAGAGGTTACCTTATCAGTGTTGAGTTTATAGATCCGTGGGAAACCGAATTTGATGTCGTATCCATCCGATGTAAAACAATAACAGATTCTTGGAAAGAGAGAATGATATGAGGTGGTGGCGACGGCTTAGCGATTGTGGTGGTTGGTGTATGTCTTAAAGATGGGGTCACGGTAGATCTTTTGTGGCGGCAGCAGCTTTAGGGTTAGATCTTGATTATTCCAGATGAAAGGGAAACAGAGAGATGAGGAGGGTGCCTTGAGCCCATCAGGATAGATCTTTTGTGACGGCAGAAGCTTTGTGGGTGTGATGGAACTAAACCTCTGTACCAAAATTTCAATTTTCGTAATTTTCGTACGTAAAATCCTTGCAATATATAATTTTTCTCATTTTCCTTATTTTATATAGCCTTTTTAGTTTTTACTACTCAAACATAGATATTTAAAAAAAAAATGTATTTGGTCCGATGGAATTAGAAGAAGATTAGAAATTTTGTTTCATAACGTCTCAAAGAGCCCATATGATGGTAGATGACTTTTTAGGAACTTTGACAAAATGATGCCAAGAAACATGCCACTTTATATAAGAAAACAACACTAATGAATCGTAACTTGATCACGTTTGCCCCTATTTTCAAACTTATACTCATAGTTATTTGTTTTATTTCCATTATTCCAATAATTTATATAAACATATAAACTTACTCTTACTAATCTTATAATGTGATAAGAATGCATTAGAAGGTAACATTGTCTTTATACTTTCTAATACATTTTTGTTTCATGTGATAAATTTATATATATATACAATATAAATTCATCCTTATCTATCTTTTTTTAAGTGTATTAAAAAGATGCATTTTATCTTTAGATTGTTTCGTACTTTCTAATACATTTTTGGCTTCATTAGATAAATTGATGATTAACGATTTAATTGCTATAATACATTGGAACAAATGGCAGAGAATTTCTCAAAGACAAATGAAAAATACCTGTAAGTTTTTACACCTGTTTATAAGGTAAACTAAACTATTATTCTCTTCATATTATCTCATTTAGATTTACATTTGAAGTATAATCTGATTGTAAATATATTGGAGTTAATATCCAAGTTATCCTAAATACTTGCTTTTAAAAGAAACAAACAGTTCAATTCATCCTAAACACTTTTGACATTAACTCGATTGTAAATATTTTGAAATAAGTTTTCTACCAATCCATATGAATATGCGATAGGCCTGCATTACAAAAAAATAGTATAAATTTATATTATCATACATGACTAAATGAACATGAATAGTTATTAGTAGCCCATTTTAATGTAAATCCTAAGTAGCAATCTATCAATAATAATAATAATAATAATAATAATAATAATAATAAAATTCTATCCAACTTTATGTAAAATTCTATGAATCAATAAAAAAAAATAAATAAAAATAAATAATAATAATAATAATAATAATAATAATAATAATAATAATAATAATAATAATAATAATAATAATAATAATAATAAAGAAAAAAAAAGAAAGAAAAAAACAATAATCTCAAAATTTTTCAAGTTACCCTAATCATGACCCGACATTTTTGTACTTCGGTGTGGGGTTGAACGGGTGAAGTGTTAAGAAATGTCATCTTGAGACGGCGAAAGAGTGGGGGTGGTTGATGTAATTCTACTTTTAAGTTTGGTTTTTGTCCTATCGTTGAATATGGATCTTAGATTTTTCTTGCTTGAATATTTGGTGTCAATTTTGGATCTGTTTCCTGGTATGTCCCTTTAATATGAATAAGTAGTGTTTGGTGTCAAGTTTGTGACCTTCCTCTGTATGTCCATTTGGCACAACAACGACACCAGCTTTTGGGTTTCTTTCATTGAATCCTCCATTATATTTCAATAACTAATGAATTTTATCACTTTAATTAGACACTTTTTCAAGAGCCATATATCCCTTTGGTTTTCTTTCATTAAACCACCTATTAGTTTCATTTACTACATAGCGTCTCTACATACGCATGGTAGAATTGAATGCATCACATGCATTTCATTATATACACCCTTAACAAAACATAGATTTAATTTAGAGATAATTCCCACATTCCTATGTCTGAATTTAAGGTTATTCCCATTGGCCATCACATTACTCACAAAATTAAAAATTTATATATAATGATTTAATTTAGGTTTATGTTATCTTATGGAGTTGTGAGATACATTGGTGGGTTGCAATATGGAATGAAGGAGATGTTTATATAGGCTGTTTTTTAGGGTGTCCATAATTGATGTTTTGATCCTTTACCAAAACTTAAAATTCATATCTAAAATCCTTGCATTGTCCACCGGGCTATGACATTTTTGTTTTTCTACTTTACAAAAGTTACTTATTAAGATTAGTTGAAGAGCCTTTTCATTTTATGCTTATAAACTTGCTTTTTACAGTTCATGGCAACGGGAATAAGAATTAAGGTAAACGGGAGAGCAACATCAATGATTTGATAGTACACATGATGAGCGAAGATTAAGAGTATGTACAAAAGAAATCAATGTGTCAACATAACCCGAACACCTTTGACCTGAAATATAAGTATGCTTTAATCATGTTCAACAAAGCCCGTGCATCGCACGGGCCATGCTGTTTCGTAATAAAAGAAAAAAAAATCCCTCAAACACAGTTATTAATCTACTTATTATCAGATGTTTCAATTAACATATTTTTTTTTTTTAATTGTAGTTTGGTTGAAATTAGAAAAGCTAATTAACTTTTCATTTTAAATTATGATTTTGACCAGTTAGAAATTGTTAATTTAATTAAATTACAATTTCAAACCGATAGAATCACAAATCAAAAGAAAAAAATAATTGACTATTCTAAGTTTAACCTTAGCCTGCCTCTTGTTATACTGCTCCCTCCTTGTTTATAACCTTTTCCTCTAGCAACTTTTCTCCCCTTAGCTCGATGTGGGATAAAAAAAAAAAACCCACTTGATTTTTTATTATTATGGTTATAATAATTATTATTATTATGGTTATAATAATAACTAGTTATAATACCCGTGCACGCACGGGGTTTTTCTTGAAAAATTTAATTATATAGTATTATCGTTTAAAAATAAAAAATCTTATGTATATTTTAAAAAGTTAGAGCATTAACATGTGCGAAAGTAAGAAAAATAGTTAGCAGAAATTGTAAATATAACCGTGGCATCGACCTTATATTGGATTCTTGAGCGTGTCTCCTTATAATGTTATTGGGCCAAAGTTTCTTTAATCACATTGGTTTACACATAAATCAAATTTATTTTAAAATTTTTGTTTACTATATGGATATATAAGAATTTACCCGTGAAAATTATGATATAAGTACAACTAATAAGTATGCATGAGTTTTTCATTATGTATTAATATCAATTAATATTTTGTAAAAATTTTATTGGATGAAAGATTTAACTTTGTTTAGCTGACATAGATGTTAATGTTGAGGTTGATGTTGTTGTTTAACTTTAACTATTGATATCATGTTGTACAAAATGTGCGAGTTTAGTAGCACATAATGAGCGTTGATGAAGTTAAAATATACTCCGTAAAGTTTTTTAAAAATGTTTTTCCGGATATCCGTATATAAACTTTAAATAATAATTACATGAGTCGTTATAAGTACAATCGCGTATATTTATTTTCATATCACAGCAACTCGTACTTACCATTTGATATTTATATTACCGTTAATAATAATTTAACTGTATTTAATATTCAAACCCGTGTACGTATAGATTAAACTTTTAAATAGGATAACATGAGTTCTTATTTATATTTAACGTACATAGTAAAAAGATATTTTAATAGATGAAAGTTTGAAACTAATATTTATTTTAAAAGGATTTAACGTATATTAAAACTAATTCGTACATTTATAAATTTTGTAAGTTTAATGGATGAAAGTCTCAAACCAATACTAATATTCATGTAATTGTAAACAAAGTTTATATTATAAAGTGTATGGGGTACAAAGTGTAAGGGGTTATTTGTTTATTATTTAAAGTTATAAAAAAAAATATGGAGATCTATAATTTTACACTTAACTCCATATACTGTAATATATTTACAATTCAACCACTAATGTTTTATTAATTACCTCCTCTTTTTTTAAGTTTTTATTTTTATAAATTTGACACTTATATTTTTATGTGTTTTTTTTCTCAATCATATTCTCCACAAAATTTATTAAAGTTTGACCAAAATCAATTCAATTTTGACTTTTTATTAGCTAATCATATTGCTCGATTTCGCCTATGTGTCAAAATCGAGCATTCCTATTGGTCCAATTTTTTTTCCACTAAGATTGTTTTGTCAAAAAAACTCCGAAATGATGTAATTCTTTTATTATATAAAAGATAATAATAATAAAAATAATAATAATAATAATAATAATAATAATAATAATTATTATTATTATTATTATTATTATTATTATTATTATTATTATTTTTTATTTTTTATTTTTTTTTTTTTTAACAATTTGTCATTCGCACCATTTGTATCTTTTGAAGTTATGTACATATTTGTAGCGGAGTACTTGAGTACACTAGGGAAGAAAGAAAAATCCTTCTTGATGTTCAGAATGTTGATGAGTGGCGGTGATCGAACTAAGCTTGTATTGGTGATGGTGGTTGGTTATTCTCCCTCTTGTTTTACCAGTTCACAACGACGGTGAATCGATGATTCTATTGTCTTTTAGCTTTTGTGATCGTCAACTGTTGACGTATGTGCCCTCCGGACCCAATCCGCACGTAAAATATAGAGTTGAAACTAACCGGACGAAACGGAGCAAAGACGGAAGGCTCGAACGATATCCGGAAGCGTCGTCGTAAAGGAAAGACCAGACATTCTCCGGAAGGCTGGGCAGTGACGATGCGTAATTCATACCGGACGAGGTTGGACCTCCGGATGTGTAATACTCGGACAATTAACCAACTAAGTGAGCTAAGTGAACTAAGTGAACTAAGTGAACTCAAGTGAACTAAGTGAACACAAGTACAACAAAGTACATATTAGTTGAGTTGCTTCCACTAAACCAACAAATGTGCACAAATTATCTCTCAAAGTACAAGACTTCTTGCCTATATAAGGAGAGGTAACATTCACATTAGGGTAGCTAATTTTCTCTCTCTCTCTACTCATTTACATACTTTATCTCTCTAAAGCTCCATACTTACTCTCACGCCGGAGGTTGGTTCTGGGATACATTCCCAGGGCGAGTCTAACGGACGTTTCTGTCTTGCAGGTAACCGCAGGACAGAGATATACGAAGGAACATTTAGGACCCGAAGGACACTCGTAGTCCGAAGGATCCATATTGCTTGTTTGGGGTAATCGCAAGATTTTACCTCAACATCAACATCCTTGACTTAAATCTGTAGAGCCATTGGCAGTTTAGATGTTAACAACTTTGTCTAGCTAATGAAAAGGTCAAACCGGGTAAGATAGATTTCAGTAAAACAATTTCGGTTTGGTTTGAATTTCTATTTATGTTTTTCTTGAATATAATCATTTGGTGTTCCAAAACTTTTTACAAATATTGTTAACTTTCCATTGTATTAGCAAGTAGAGTCCAACCTAACGACCCTTATTTCCTATCTTTGAATTTGATTACATTTGAATGATTAAAATCCCAACGCAATTTGATTACTCGTCTTATTATCTTAAGCACAACTACAAGTATACTCCGTTCGAAAAAGCAATGATTAAAATCCCAACGCAAGCCACAAACATTTCATACTTGTTGTATCATTATCCAAAATATAAATCTACCTTTACATCAATTATATCAAACTAATTTTAAATGAATAGTAAAATATGAGTAATTTGGTCTTTCACTTGATACACTATGTTGCATATATTTTAAAATTTTAATTTTAATTACATTTCTGTTTTTTGCTAATGTAACTTTCAACCTTATAATTTACATAGGTTACATTTTCAACTCACAATAATCAAACTTTATTTTACCTTTAGGGTTAATGGCATGTAATAGCAACGTACTTTCCCATTTGTTCCATTATCAGATACGAACCCAAAATATTACAAAAATACCCTACGAACTTTTGAATTTTTTTTTCATTATCATACTTTTGCTTACGTGGCATGTTTGGCAACCGGCTATACAGGTTAAAATTAATTACCTGGATTTTTTTTTTTTCATCTTCTTCTTTGGAAAAACCCAAATCAGTCCAGTCCACCCAGTCCAATTGAATCTTACATTGGAAAAACCCAAAACGTTTCACCTTTTAATTCTCCAAGCTCCCACGATTCACTATATTACATTGGAGTTCATCAAATTTCAAGGAAACTTATTAATAATCATTTTAAGTTTAAGATGACTTGATAAATACATGTATGGATGGAAATGTAGATCTGAGGTTAAAAGATTTATGGGTTTCATTTAAGATAGGATTTGATTAATGGGTTTTTTATTTGAATTTTAAGACACTTTAGCAGATGTTTATGATGATAACTTAATCCGCATAGATATATACCGTGTTGTTAATTGTTGCCGTCCAAATGGGGGTCACATTGATCCACAGATAGTATCTACGAAAATATATCTAAGGAAAGTGTTTATTGGCGAGGTACTGCGTCATTATCATTTACATTCTGCATATACAGTTTATAATTTATGTTACCGGAAACAAATATTCCTCTACATTTAAAGCAAACAGAACCTGATTTTAGACACCGGAAATTGGTATCTGAAAAAATGTGAACACGGAGTTGCATTCTACCCGACCAGAGTGGCGGACCCAGCCAAAAAAACTAAGGTGGTTCCGAGTTTAGTCAAGACGTAAAATCAACTTGACAACATATGACGGGTCAATGTACCTATCGGTCGGGTCGGGTTTAATTGAATAATATGTAAAGTGATTATAATTGATTTCTGTAGCTTTCATAACATGAAAACAATTATATTTGCATTGCTTATCATTAATACTAACTAGCATATCTTTTTCAGTAAACGTTATTAGACAAAACTGTTGAGTTGTTAAGACATAATTTATGAACATTTATATAGTGATCCAAACAGAGTGATACTCCAAAAATTTCAAAAGTATTGTTGATAGCTACAAAAGTCAATATAATCACATTACCTATTATTCAATTAGTTAATCTTTTTCCTAATAAAACAAAACCCATAGTGGGGACTTTTTAATCAAATCATACCTTATTAGGAAATATTTTTTAATTATTATTTATTTATTTTAAATATCTTTTATTAAAAAAACCTAAATAATTTCTTATATGGTAAAAGTATTTGTAAATTCGTTTTGTAAATAGAATTTGAGCTAAAAAATACATGTGTCAAAAATTAAAAGATAAAAAACTATGAGAAGGCGGGGATAATCTACAAATATTAAAGGGTGTATTATGTAATTTGAAACTAACAAAAAAAACCCAATTACACGATCAACAATCCTCTCTCCAAAAACCTGTATCAACTTCACCGGAGTTTCTAGCCCTAAATCGTTGCAGAACCAAACTCGAATATCACAATCACGTAGATTCTCAAAATTAATTACAAATCATTCAATTCAACAGTCAGTTTATACCTCAAATTAGTTGAAATCTTAATTTTGGTAAAATTTTGGGTTCCATGTCTAATTTTATACTTTTACTTCAGTAATATTAATGTTTTCGATTATATTAGTTGCCTTTCTGGCCCATAGTTAAGTTTGCTAATTATGTTTTTTTATAGTGGATTTATGTTGAATTTGTGTATTGTTGTTGTTTATAGGAATGAAAAGATTCAGAGATAAGGATATGTGTTTGTTAATTTGTCATCTAATAGTTATTATAATCTTCCTCAATCGACTTTCTGCATGCCAAGGTAATATCAATATGATTTGTTATACGTTTTTGTTATATGATGTTAATTGAAAATTTATTGATAGTTGTGGCTTAAAGTTCACTCAAATTGGAAGTTTGTGTTTATACATCTGTTAATACAATTTTTCTGTTTGATATGAGCCAGGGGCTGCTTGGATTTTATGATAATTAATATTCGTGATTTTGTGAATATGATAAAAATTATAGGCTGTTTGTGATTACTTATAACTATGTTGATGATTAATTACCAATCTGCATAGTGTTATAAGTAACTAACGGTCGTCAATAGAAGATAAGGTATTAGAAGCTTAAATATATATTTTTTATCTAGCCATGATCATATGCAAAACTATTGGTATAGTGATAGTTTAGGATATCTTTGTAGTCCGAAGTTTGTGGGATTTGATAAGCATTTTTTGTTTTTTTTTAATTTGATTGCTTCTTGATGCGGGTTTGTATTAGTTTACAGATGTTAGCATATGCAGTTATGGACCTATATTGTTTCTTGGTCTCAGCTATTAACATTTTGGTTAATGTGCTGTTTATTCTTCTAGGATAATGTTACATTGTTAACTACATATTTGGTTTTCTACGAATCTTAATTAGGATATTAGGATGAAATATAGGTAAATGGAGATTTAGGTATTAGGATTTATATGGGTTGATCAAGACACATGTATGTCTACATGTGATTCAATTAGTCTATTATTTGCATATTTTTTGTCATTACCTCATGTGCAACTTAGAAGACTATTATACCATTTTACTTTCGTTAACTCATTTTCCATCCTCTCTTTTGGTGCAGAATGCTCTGTGTTATGCTATGAAGCTTTCTAATAGGGAAGAAGAATACAACTATAGAGGTATATTTATCAGTATCATATATCATGCACCATAAAGCTAAATTTCTAAATGTAGATGTATGCAACTTTTTAACCATATGCTGAAGGTTTTTTTAAACTTTTATACATGTGTAGAGTGCTAGGAAATCAGGTAAACGACACTGCATATGACTTTTAATTAGCAAATAAAATGAAACGTCATTTACAGTGTTTTCAGTGAGGATATCGTTTCTTCATATGTAATTTTTATGGTCTATCTAATGTTGTTTGTACTGCATAGGTTGAGTCCCGAAGGATGGCTTAAGTCCAATCAATACTAAGGTGTAAAATGTGTTTTGCTATACTATTAAGATAAAATGTAAGCCTGTAAGTTTCTTTTACTGGCCATATTGAACTTTATTAGCCCATTAGATGTTATGTTTGCGGTATTCACGTA
Source organism: Artemisia annua (assembly GCA_014162995.1). NCBI lineage: Eukaryota > Viridiplantae > Streptophyta > Magnoliopsida > Asterales > Asteraceae > Artemisia > Artemisia annua. The sequence continues at coordinate 102,711 of LBNU01026818.1, read as the reverse complement.
TTCCCATGTATATTTTAGAGTGCTAAAACTCTTACTTTCATCGTTATTGGGCTCAGAATAGCAAAAAGAATACGGTTGCCATATTAAAAAGCTTGGTATTCAACAATGGGTAAATATGATTTTCGTTTGATATCCTATTATGTAACAGATTTAGGTTAATATTCTTCACATAATGCTTTATCATGGAATAAAAGTTAAATAACAATTAATATGTTGGTCTAAAGAATTCTGCATGTGTTGAATTTGTGATAGACTTGGATTAAAGGGGTATCGGGTTATAAATATGAATTCATGTATTATTACTAATAAGATGCTATCATCTGATATAAACATGTATCAAGAATTAAGGCATTTGAGCTAATATATGTATATCACAGATAGGGAAAAGCAAGGTGTTTAGTAATCTAATCATCCGATTTGTGAAATAAGTAATTTAATATATTATAGGTGAGGGAATTATTTAACGGTCAATGCACAAGGGTTTGGAGATTTATCCAGTTATCAAGAGAAAAGGGGATTCAATCTTCTCAAGGTGTGCAAGAGCAGATGGGTTGTTGAGCTCTAACGTAGATGCACCTGCTCAACTAGTTTCTTTGAACTCCATTGGTCCATTTGAACTCCATCCGGCCAGTATTGAAGCACCTTCTGCTTCCGTGCAAAGCAAACACTTTAAGGGGTTCGGTTTTATTTTTCCAATATTCTTGACTAATAATTTATGAGTGAACAAGCTATTTTGAATAAGCAGTTGAAGTTGCTAAAAGCTATTGACAAATGAAATTCTTGATGAACTTCTTAAGGACATTAATATTACACATTAATACATTATATGTAACTGATATGTTTTAAATGGACAACGAATTAATCGTGCCTAAGCCTTCCTAATAGTAGTAGTTTACTATAGTTTCTCTTATGTACTAATCCTGCCTATGTACCAAATCTTATACATACATATGCATTTTTATGTAGATGGAAGCATATGCTGGGACATCCTTGAGATTAATGGGGATCAACTTATGAACTTGCTATTTTGGCATCAACTGTAGGTTTTGATCTTCTTTATTTTATAGTAGGTACAACTTAATTAGTGAATTTTTAGTGGGATTTCAGGTTCAATCTTTTCAGCTCTTAACATTGATAATATATGACTTTCTTCCAGCTTTTCATTGTTTTTATAGTCACTGACCAACATGAGGGGCTTGCTATGAGGAGTACTGATGCTGATGAAGTAATGATCGTAAAATAAGTTAGTTCAGCCATTTTTTTTTTGGTTGTCATTTTCCGTTTCTAAACCAGCGATTAGTCCAAGGAACATATTATTACAAAAAAAATGTAAACTTTTAACCTTTTTTTTTTTTTTGTTAAACAAAATTTTATTTCATCAAGGTAAACTTTTAACTTGAAGATATGAAAGAGATTGGTTTGATTAAAAAAAAAGGTAATTTGGTCGACTTTCAACTTTTTTGACATGTTTTCCTTATCAGCTAAAAAAACTCATTCAGCCTTTTCACGCTGTTAATAATCGAGCAAATAAGGATTATGGACATGCAACTAATGTAGAGAGCACTGGTTGCAATTTTTGGAGAAGTTTTCAATAAAATCGTGTACCATCAATGGGAAGGGGCATCCATGTCACTTATCTGATTATCTTTTATTATGTATTTTTCCAAAATCATCAAACCATAAGGATAAATTTTACAGCTTACTCAAGATTTTATGATATCCTAAAGTGCTATTAAGAAGTACAAAGAAAGAAAATAACTTTTACAGTTGCACTAAAAATGATTTGCTATTCTTTGGGCCACTCTTTATCGTTCTTAAGATCCCAAGGGACTGTCAAAGTGCAACAATAAAATACGCTATGTCACATGTCATGTGCAATATCAGACACAAGCAGCGGTCCACTTAAAACAAGTTGTGTTACATTACATTTTCATAAGGGTTATAGTATAAAGCCATTTTTTTGTTCTTCAATAACCTGTTAACTACTAATTTAATGAATGTTTCGATTGGTTTTTTGTATATTGAACCTCCTTGAATGGATTATCAAAGCGTAGATAAGTGCACATTAAAATATTATCTTGCATTTTTTTTATGTTTTATTTGATAATTATAGTTTTTTTAAGTTTTATAATAAGGTTGAGGATTATAGACCTTATGATTGTCTAGGACTTGATGGTTGACTTCACACTATTATTAACAATGAAGGTTTGGAAGTTTGTGAGAAAATCTATGAAAAAGAGCACATACCTACGAAAATTATAGTCTCCTAATGTTTTAATTTTTAACGTTTTAGTGTTTATATGTTGCTGACACCCTGCTTTCATGTATCTGAATATCCAATTTGTTGCGTGTACTATATTATATTGGTGTTCGGATATGTGTTGTTGCAAGCAATATGATATGGGTCTTTGGATATGTGTTTTCTAAGTATTTATCTTTGTTTGTACTTTGTAGTTTTGGTGTTAACATATACTTTCACATTATGTGAAAGAAACAGTTTGGGTTCCTGAATTCTTTTTTAGTAGTAGTTTAACTTCAAAAGAAAACATTATTTATAAGCATTAAATGTTACAACGATACATGATGAAAAATTTATGAAATAATTTATAAAAAAAAAAGTTCTATGTACTCACAGGTACAAAATTCTTGAAAATACACATGGGTCTCGGTGCTATTTTTTTAATAATTTTAGTCCAAAAATGTAAATCTAAAAATAAAAGTGGAGTTATTAATTCAATCCCATTTAAAGCTTTTCCGTCTCATAACCATTGATAAATAAACACAACATAATCCAGAATTGAAGAATCCCAGAACCAAAAAGAAGAACAAAAGATCAATTTTGCAACATCAACATTGAAAACTCATAAATATAGATGAACCCTTAATCAACAATCGAAGAACCAAAAATCCTATCTAAGAACAAAAGATCCCAAGTTCATCCACGTTTTTCTCCATGACATCAACCAAACATAATCTTTTAATTTCAAGGTTAATTCAATAATTTGTAAAGCTCTCTATTTAGCTTAACTAAAACATAATTATAAACCTTAATTTCAAAGTTATTCGTTTGGTAAGTTATTTATCTTTACTATCGTTTATCAGCATTGGTAAAGTAGTACTCGAGTATATAATTAAGTGGTTAAATATAAGACTTTTATTTAGCTTCTTATAAGAGATAGAAAAGTTTTAATGCTTCTCCCAATTAAAAGGGACTAAGGCTTTGGACCCATATTTTCTCCCCACTAAGAAGAAAATAAACACTCCCATGCCTTTTTTAAATATATAAATAATTTGTTTATAGCTATGTAACTTGACTTAGATCTGCTTACAGAAATTATAAGTTAAAAAATTCGCACAACGCCAAAAATATAAGAGGCATTCTAAATGACGGCCGCACATCTTTTTACTGATTGTGTTATAGCTATACAAGTTAGTGCTAAGTATTATTAGATCAAGTATAATCTTCTTTAGCCCGTAAAGCTCAAAGGACATGCGACTGGGGTATTGTGATTGGTATGCTGTGTTTCTAATCCTCAACAGAGAAAGAACATGTAATTTGTATTCTTTACACATGATACAAGGTTGAAAAGTTTATGCAAGAATCATAGGATTACTATTCTGCTCATTATCATGAATTCGTTTGTCCTTTTAAAATGTTACTACTTTTTGCAGGCCTTTGGAACTTATATCTTCATCCGAAAGACGTATTTCCAGTAAAATATAATAGACACTCGGAAAGAAGCAATATGTAACATTGTTTATATGTTGCCACTTATGTAATTTTGAGTTACTTTGTACCAATTGGATACAGTATATTAACTGAATAATCGCTTAAATAAGTTGAACACTGTGAACCGGAACAACACATAAGCCTATTAAATTGGTTTGTTCAATTATGAATTTTTTATTTTTATTTTTATTTTTTAATTTTTTTTGGAACTGCCGTAATATATTAGAAAGCTAATTCCCTTTCAAAACAAAAGAGATTGTTATAATGTCTGAGCCACTATCTTGTCAATATAATATTATTATTATTGTTTCTCGGGCCCACAAATTCCTTTAAATGATCTATATGTGTAGAGTTAAAAATTAATGCCTTCCTCAATCAGACGTTCTAACAAAGGGGGGCCCACTACCTTTATCAACATCAAACAACCCCTAAGATAGAGACCCATAAAGAAAGAGAAAACAAATACAACTCAAAGCAAATATAAACAAATAACCCTAAAAAAACATAACCCAATCACTTACCTAAATAGCAAACTGGGTTAAGCACCCAATGGTTCCAATTTGACATTTTCTTGAGGCACCTATTCAAAATCCAGAGTAGGGACAAAATCTGCATCTTAGCAAAAATATCTTCAAGACAGAGAGACGATCTTTCTGTTGGGTCCACGTGCGAAATACGATTACGCCAATTCCAGATTACCCAAAAGCCACTAGAGAGACTCCATGGAACACCTTGCCAACAATCGGGGAAAATGGAGATCAACGAGTAGATTCTAGCAAATCTTGAACAGAAGTAAAAGATGTTAATTTGTTGGTACAAAATTTAAACTATTTGTTTTTTAATAGATAAAATACATTATCAAAAAAATTAGAAATAACCTCGTGCGTGCACGGGCATTATAACTAGTAACTTAATATACTAGGATATTTGTGCAATTCTACTTTTTGTAAAAGGATGTGAAATAATACTTATAGAACATTAAATAACATAAGGCATTAAAATAACATTTTACACATTGGATCGCGGGTCTTCTTCTTCACAAGAAACGTATAACTCCATTAAAATAACTTGAGATTTACTTTATGTTTTCCTTTTCCAATCGTTCTTCTTTTTCTTTTCTTTTTTTCTTCTTCCTTCTTATTTTCGGTTCTAAGGTAGTTCCTGACCATATTCTAAGGTAGGTCATGCTATTTTTGTATACACAACTTCTAAAGTCTCTTGATTCCTAAAGGTGATTCCCGGGAACCACCTTGTTATACATAGGTCCGCCAGACCAGTGTTGGTGACCTTCTAGAGCTCCATACCTGTTTACACATACTTAAATATGAGATATCAAAAAATACCTACTCTTATTTTTCAATTGAATTATTCTTCACTCATGCACACATTTGATTAACTTAATAGTCAGTTAGTAAGATCACTATTATTTTAGTTTGGGTTTAGGTGTTATAAGAAGACAAAAACACTTCATCTTTAATGTCCTCGATGGCCTCCCGTCATAGAACCCGTTCTCTATCCGCAACTTCGTTCTATCTTTTCATCCTTTTGTCATCAAATCTCTTAACCTTGTTTATCTCCACCACTTTTTACTCATCTTGTTCATTAAAGCCGACTCACAACACAGCAATGATCAACACTGCTGACACAATCACCAGTGAACTGCCACCTGAATTCATCGCCTTCACAACACCAAAAGAGCTCCCATTTGGAATAAACTCAAAGTTCGACTCAGATGAAATATACCCTCCAGTAGGAAGCCCATGACCCACTCTGGACAAGGATTCTCTCAAGTTGTAAATGTTAGTTTTAGGGATTATAAATTAGTGTGGCATGACCGGATTCGAACTTGGGACTTCGGGATTGCACACTTTACGTATGAGTTTCAATAATTAATAATTATTATATTTAGTTATGAATAATTATTAAATTCACGAAATAAGCACTTAACGGTAACTAACGACTGTTAGACAAAGAAGAAGGACTAGATTTGTAAAAGAGCAAAAAAAGGCTTCGGGTTGGGCTTTGAGAACCCATGGCCGGCCACACCCCTCCCTAGGGCTTTGGGATGGCTTTTGCTCCAAGCTACTTGAATGCTATATAATGAGACCCCCTCTCATTCATTCATTTATCCCTTGGTTTTACAAAGCAAGCCAATATTTCCTTGTCCCTTCCTTGAGCTATAGTCGATTGAGGCATACCCCATTGGGTGAGCATTCGATTTGCTAAGGCTCTTCTAGTAGTGCTTGCTTCGTGAATCAAGAACCTAGCTTTTCTTATTGAAACGCTAATAGTACGTGTGTGTGAGAACGAAGATTTAGCATACTTTTGCTAAAGGTGATTTGCCCTATTCGACTAAGCCTAGTCGATTCTACATAAACCCTAATTAGGGTTTATAAGTTCTTGTTCTTGCTAGCAATCAAGAGGTACACATTTCCTTTTATGTTTGGTTAATTAATTACTTGTATTTGATCTTTTCCGCTGCGTACTCTTAGATGTTTCTGTGTTTATGTCTTTTATATTATTCACATATTCCAACAGTAAACACAACTTGAGTCAAGTTAGGACATTATGAGCCATTCGATTTTATCCAATGGCTCAAATCAAAAGAAGTTCTTTTGATTTGAGCCATTGGATCAAATCCAATGGCTCATAATGCCCTAACTTGACTCAAGTAACTTGAGAGAATCCTAACCCATGTACTCTTTTTCCTGATGAGCTTAACCGCTACATGTCCTATGAAGTAAACGGATCATGCCCAGATGATGAGCTTTTAGCACAGAAGTTGCTCCTCAAAGGGTGTGAACCGCTCCCCCGCTGCCGTTGCCATCCAGCTGCACCGCTGGAGTATGTTGAGCCTTACACTATTCCAGAAAGCTTCTGGTCCACACCATCTGACTCATCTGTTGTCTGGACTGCATACACTTGCAAGAACTACTTATGCCTCATTAACCGAAAACGAGATCAAAGAGGGTTTGATGACTGTAAAGACAGTTTTGACCTTGGAGGTAGAGAGAAGACACGGTGGACTGAGTCCAATAACAGGGGTGGTATTGACTTTGGGATTGATGAAGTATTGGAAGTTAAGAAAAATGGTACGATCCGAATAGGTCTTGATATTGGAGGGGGTGCAGCAACGTTTGCAGTAAGAAAGAGAGAAAAAAATATAACGATAATAACAACCTCAATGAACTTAAATGGTCCTTTCAACAGTTTTATAGCATCAAGAGGTGTTGTACCTATGTATATAAGTATATCTCAGAGACCTTTCGTTTTTCGATAACACCGGCCACATTGCTACACTTTCAGTTATTTGACATTTATAGGGTTCTTAGGCCCGGTGGGTTGTTTTGGCTTGATCATTTCTTCTGTGTAGGAGAACAACTTGAAGATGTTTACACGCCACTCTTGGAAAGCATCGGATTTAACAAAGTGAAGTGGGTGGTAGGGAAAAAGTTGGATAGAGCACCAGAGCTACGAGAGATGTATCTTTCAGCATTGCTGGAAAAACCACTAACAAACTCTTTGTAGCACAAGCAGTCGTTTTGTATGACCTTTTGTATATTGAGGAAGATTAATCGTCTGTAAACACCCCAAAACCTGAAAGGCAGATTGAAATAGAAAATTGCAAGGATGAAATTCATTTGTCAACCTGATAAGAAAACACGAATAACATTCAAATATTTTTGTTTCCTATGTATTTTATTTACTTTCGCTGTGTATAACTGACACAACTTTAATAAGGCATGAGATCTGTTTTCAAAGTATTTGGTTACCTAATCAAATTTGCGCTGAAGGCACAAGAATGTCATATACTCTATCACGTTCAATGAATTACATCAATATTACTGCATTATCACCCATTACGACACTCCGCTTGAGTTACCGATAATGATCAAAGTAGATAAAAAGATGAATATAAATGTACACCATGTGACATGGAAATTGTTTTAAAAAAAATCAACTATTTGTAATAGGAACAAATCAAAGCAGCTCGTATCGGTTCATAAGTCCAAGTGTAGAACTCAAAGGAGGGGACACCTAGACTTTATAATCCACCAACCAATCCCATACTTGGCCAATGTGTGATCGTAACAATATACCACGCTTTGAAGAACCAACGTCCTCATTGGTCATGGCTATGTCGGTCATCTTTCTGGTCCAAGCCATCACTCCATAGGCCACCACTCCGAGCTCGTTGGTCACGGCTATGTTAGTCACGGTTTGCACCCTTCTTTTTCGGGTCTAAGCCACCACTCCCAGGGGCGGAGCCAAGAATTAAAGTTAAGGGGGGCTTAACTTTGTTTTCAAATAGTAACAACTAATGTCTTATTTCAATAAAATATCCAAGTTTCATAATTTGCAGATTTTTGTTGACAATGTTTTAATAGTAACAATGGACATCTCAAATACAACATGATTCTGCCAAATTCAATCTTGAAAATGATTCTAAAAATGTATACGAAAAACAAAAAAGTATTTTTGCACTATGATTGATCACAGAATTTGTGGTGGTTTTTAAAACAAAAAGTTTCATTTAAATTCGAATTACACAATGTTTAAAACTATGAAGAAATATTCTTGAATCTAATAATATTCATCTTTTAGCTAAAGAATAAGAAAAAGTCAAAACAAAATCACAAATATAAAGGAAAGAAATGCTAGGAAACGACAAAGTAAAGAGGAGAAACTGATAGAAACTATTAACTCAGAGGGATAAACACAAAATATTATATTCACTTTGGACCAATATCTACATACAGAACTTGGGCTTGTTAGGCACCCCTCCGCCACCCTATCAGCTCCGGCTTTGACCATTCCATAGGCCACCACTCCGAGTGTTGGAACCTCAAAAGGTAGGGCTAGCTCTGATACCAATTGATACGAACCTATCCCATACTAGGCTCGTATCGGTTCATATGTCTAGTGTAGAACTCAATCCAAAAAGGTAGCTCAAAGGAGTGGACACCTAGACTTTATAAACCACCAACCAATCTCATACTTGCCGATGTAGGATCGTAACAATACCCCACACTTTGAATTACCAACATCCTCGTTGGTCAAGGTTGGCACACCTCTTTCTGGGTACAAGCCACCACTTTGAGCTCGTTGGTAATGGCTATGTTGGTCACAGTTGGCACCCTTCTTTTTTGGGTCCAAGCCACCACTCCGAGTGTTGGAACCTTATAAGGTAGGGCTAGCTCGGATACCAATTGATACGAACCTATCATATACTAGGCTCATATTGGTTCATATGTCCAAGTGTAGAACTCACTCTAAAAAGCTAGCTCAAAGGAGGAGGGGACACTTAGACTTTATAAACCATAACAAAGTTCAATTCCCATTTAATCAAAAACAAGAGAAAACAAATAATAGTGTTAGAATTAACAACTGATAATCAATGATGAAGAACAAGAGAAGAAACAAGAATCACAAATTTGCGAAAGCTTTTCTATATTGCAAAACGAAATTCGAAGGTACAAAGTTCTTATCTTATGATTCCCTATTTATAAGAAAAACAAACCGACCTAACATAACCGACCTATAATACTTTCCTAATACTAAGATACGAAAAATACCAAACGACCCTTAGGAGTTCTATCACATCATAACAAATAGAAAAACTACTGAAAAGGTATGATCATCACTTCATAATAACAATCTGAAACGAAAAAATTGCCGAACGATATGACAACAAACATTGCAACCAACTATCTCATAATATACATACCACAGACTATCTCACATGTCCTAAGCAGGACTTGAACCCACAACCATTTTGGTTGGGGAGCTTCTCACACAACAAGGGGTACCATTGGGACACAAGCCCTTTGGTACAAACATTTATTCAAATATTTTGCAATTGTGCTAGGAATTCTTTCAAAGGTTGTCTACTGAAAATATTATTTTTCACAATAGTAGAAATATATTTTTACCATATATAAAAAAGAGGACGTTGTAACACGCATTAATTTTTGATGTCCATGTCATTTGAGAAATTTCATCTTTGCCAAATTCAATGTTGGAATTCCATATATTCCCATTTGTTTCATGCAATGGTATTTTACACATTACTACTCCGACATACATAGTATACCTAGTCTTACAATTCTACTTCGTTGGAATATGATAGCAAATGACCAAATGAGTCGCATTAATGGGGTCAAGGGAGTGATGCTATTACCAATTATCAACAAAAAAGTTTTACACTTAAACCTTATAATGAATAAAAAGGAACTATATTACTTATTTAGTACTAACATTCAATTCCTATGAAAACTTGAAAGCATTCTTACATTTCATCTCATATCAGAATTTAGTATTACCACTCAATATAAGGATTTAAGTGTACAAGTATCTTTTTTGGTTGATAATGGAGTGATATTATGCATTTACTCCCTTAGAATTCAACAAAGTAGAATCATTGCACTAGACATAGTTAGATCTTTGTAGACAATAGTGAATATTATTGTTATTTGCCGCTGTTGTAAAACTGAAGGAAAAAAAATCCATTTTGAATTTTGCCAAGAAATCTTGAAATGATATGGAGATATGGACTTTAAAAATAAATAAATACTTATCTAATTTGAAATTCGGAACACAATATTTCTATTCTATATATTACAATACTATATTTTAAAATGCGTAATATCATAACATTAATTATTTATAATATACACTATATACACATAATATAAATATAACATATATATGTACATATATATATATATATATATATATATATATATATATATATATATATATATATATATATATATATATATATATATATATATATATATT